>OZ014525.1:154017195-154232195 GCA_963966055.1 Lathyrus aphaca
ACTACCTGTCCGTCCACCATGTATTTTAGCTTCTGGTGAAGAGTAGACGTTACAGCTCCAGCAACATGAATCCAGGGACGTCCCAACAAACAGTTGTAAGCTGGTTGAATGTTCATCACATAGAAGATACACTTAAACACCTGGGATCCAATCTTCACTGGTAACTCTACCTCCCCGAAAACAGACATTCGAGAGTCATCAAAAGCCTTTACCACCAAGTCACTAGGGCGAAGAATAAGACCATCAACCTCTAACTTCATCAAAGCCTTCTTTGGCAGTACGTTTAAGGAAGAACCTGTGTCAACTAACACATGTGACAGAACTGCACCTTTACACTCCATGGTGATGTGTAGGGCCTTGTTATGGTTCCTTCCTTCAGTGGTGAGGTCTCTGTCAGTAAACCCTAGCCCCTGGCTAGCGTTTACATTGGCTACTACAGCTTCCAACTGGTTAACGATAATCTCATGAGGTACATATGCAGACTGCAATACCTTCAACAAAGCTTCTCTATGTGCTTGTGAGCACATCAACAGTGATAAGATGGAAATCTTGGACGACGTTTGGTTCAGCTGCTCCACTATCTTATAATCACTCTTTTATATTATCCTCATGAACTCCTCAACTTCCTTTTCAAAGACGTTCTGATCAGCATTCGGGGTTACCACCTCTTCATTAGCCACATGCTTGCCTTTGGCTCTAGCAGCAGCCTCAGCTTCATCGTTGTTTCGAAGAGTTTGTGGAGAAAACAATCGCCCACTTCTAGTAAATCCACCCAAACCCCCAACACTAGCAACAACAAGGTTTATAGTCACGGGCTTATCCTTCACCTTTCGTCCTTATACATATACATCTGACCCGTAATGCCATGCCACCGCTTTGTCATCATCATAAGGTACAGGACCAGGAGCAGTAATTGTAACAGGATCTCTCCGGACCGGGGTTGGCACATCAGCTGGATCATAGAAGATAGTCACAGTAGAAACACAGTCACTTTGTTTGTTAATTCTGTCAAACTACAATTTCCCCTCACTCATCAAACTATGCAACCCTGCTTTCAATTTTTCACAACCATTCACAGACATATCACATTCTTCACACTCAAAGTCACATCCTGGAAACTCATATCCCCTTAACAGCCTTTCTTTCACAAATAAGAGAGGAGTCTGCACTTCTTTTATATCCATGGTCAAATACAAGTGTTCTCCACCTTCAACATCATTAATTCTTGCCCCCCCATGATTAGGGATAGGATTAGAAGTGACATTTGGTGGTGGCGCAAAGTTGATGGCCTTTGAATATATCAGATCCTGAACTTTGTTGTGTAATGCCCTGCATTTTTCTGTAGAGTGTCCAGGAGCTCCTGAATGGAAAACACACCATACATTAGCGTCATACCCTGGTGGGAGATCACCCGGTGGTGGTGGAGCCAATGTACTCAGTTGTATCATGTTCAAATCTATCAACCTTTGCATCAAAGCTGTATATGTCATGGGAATAGCTTCGATGACACAATTAGTAGGACGAGGCTGGCGTTGTTGATAAGGCCTCTGTTGGTAATTGTTGCGTTGTTGTTATGGTTGAGGATCAGGATTGGTAGGAATAGTGACAGCCGCCACTTGGTCATATGAGTTTCTATAGTCGAGACCCCTTCCTCTTCCATAAACAACATTAGTTTCCCCCCTCCCTTCTTCTTTGAGGGCCAACAAAAGGTTTTTTTGTCCCAGCTGAACTTCCAGCTCCATTATCTTGGATTTTCCCCATCTTCAATAAGGTTTCAACCCTCTCCCCAGCTATAACAATATCATTGAATTTAGTCGCCGAACATGACGCTAAACTCTCAATAAACACTCCTTGTAAAGTCCCCATGAACATGTCAGCCATTTCATTCTCTAGTAGTGGGGGTTGTACTCTGGAAGCCAGCTGGCGCCACCTTTGAGCGTATTCCTTGAAACTCTCCTTTGCACTCTGCGACATGCTCTGCAACTGCGTGCGATTTGGAGCCATGTCTAGATTATATTGGTATTGCTTAACAAACGCCTATGCCAAATCTTTCCAACTTCTGACAGTAACCCGACTCAGCTTCATATACCATTCCAAAGATGCCCGAACAAGGCTATCTTGGAAATAATACATCCATATCTTCTCATCATTTGTGTGGGCAGCAATTCTCCCAACAAAAGATTGAAGATGGGTTTTTGGGTATGCAGTGTCGTTGTACTTATCAAACGTTGGAGCCTTAAACTTGTAAGGAATCCTCACCCCTGGTACTAGCCCCAAATCAGTAATGTCAAATCCCAAGGAATTCTGGGATTGAATAGAATGAACTTGCTCAGCCATCTCTTCGATGTGACGATTCATCCCAACCCCTTGTCCCTAAGCCTCATCTAACAATGTGAACTTCTCATCCTGTCCATCCATCTGAAGGTTGTTCACTCCATCATTGATAATGGTAACTCCAGGTTGTACCATAGGGATTTCAACATGATGGGAGCCAACCCCGTTGCGATTGCCTCCATCTATTGGACCATTGTTCCTGGCTTGATTATTCTCTACCAGCTCGCGCAAGCGCTCTTGAGTTTGACCCATTCCAGCCATAAGGGTCATGAAATTATCCATTCTTGTCCTTAAGTCAGCCAAATCTGCCTGCATCTGATCCATTACTCTCTCTGTTTTCTTTCGTTAGATATCTGTGGATCTTCTTGGGGCCTTTCTTCGGAGTTATAGTGCCTGAAATCAGAAGAGACGTTAGAAACCCGAAGACCGTACCTGCAAAACAATAACTTTGTTATATGCAATGCAATCTTCATGCTTTCATTATCAAGGTATATTTCCCCAATTCTGGTATCTTATTGAAGAATCCAGATGGCCTTTGAAATAACCTTCTGTGAATATCCCTTTCAATGTTTCCACACCATTTCCACAACCAAATGAGAAAAGAAACATACAACTTAAAGAGTCTGACAAATAAAGATGCATAAATCAAAAGCCCTAAGGCACAAATACCATCCCTGTAGGGTTGCAAGTTTTACAAAAACTCAAAGTACATCAAACAAATTAGATTCCTACAACAATCCTGTAGGTAATCAGAAATACAAGAAAAGCAAACTAAAACTCCAAGTTGTAAGAAGACTCTGGCCCTTCCTCTGCAAGCTCCAGCTCTACTTGGGTTCTCTTCACATCTGCTCTTCTCCTGAGGTCTGTTATCTCTAAAAGAGCCTCATTCAGCTATTGAGACACCTCTTGTTGCCTTCTGTAAGCCTGTTCCAACTCTTCTCCTTGAGAAGCAATCTGTAACTTGAACATCTCCTCTTTCTTCCTGTATTCTACTTGATCTTGATCTATTTGCCCCTGTATCTAGGTGAGAGATTGCCTAGCATCCCTGAGAGCTTTCTTGTTTTTCTTGAACTGTTCTTCCCTCTTGATGTCCATCAATCCCCTCCTTTGGAAGTAAGCCTCCCTTTCTGCCAACTCTTTGTCCTTAGCTTCTTGGTCTACTTGTAGCTTGTGCAACTTCTCTTCTAAAGTCAACTTGGAGAGAGCCAATTGATGATGCAAGCTAATCATTTCTTTATGCTCCAATTTCAATTATTTCAGTCGAGCTTCAAGTTTTTAATGATCTTCTAAAGGAACAGTGCTTGGTGCAACAGGGGCTTGTGGAATTACCTCTTTTGGGTAGAGAGGAAGCTCCAAGGAAAAAGGCAACAAAGTGATCCTGACACGATTCTTCAACCATGTTGCAAAGGGTTCATACATGTTTGGATCTACCCTCCTAAACTCTTTCTTTCCCTTTTGAGTCCTGATGTCCCAAGCTTGGAATACTTGAATAGCCATGTCAATATTCCCCTCAATAGGAAGGTATAAGGATTCTCTCACATCCTCATCAGATGGGGGTTCTCTCAAAGGATATCCAAACTGTCTTCTAGCGAGAACTGGATTATAATTAATCATACATTTCCTTCCAATCAAAGGAACATTGGGAAACCAATTACACTTCACAATTATCTCTTTCCCTAATACATCCCTGTCATACCCCCAACTTATATAACTTGCAGTCAAACCCATCAATCTACGAGACCATTTCCACTCTCCCCTTAAATCCTTGAATGGCCCCACTTTGGGTAACTATCTAGGAAACCAGTCAGCAAACAAAGGCACACAACAACTCACATGACCTCCCATCTTCTCATTTCTATAATGAACTCCATAATAAAAATCACCTACCAAAGTAGGTGTGGGATTCCTTCTGAAGAAAATGGAAATGGCCTCCAAGCTAACAATCCCTTGATCTCCTGGGAATAGACTAATCCCATAGACCATCAAAGCTAGGAGTACACTAAACTGTGTCCATTGATTTTCCTGAGCATACGCCAGAGCCTCCTAAATCAGTACATTGCAAGGCAATCCTTTCCCTTTGCTACTACTCAAACCCTGCTCCACCTTGCTTAAAGGAAAATGACATCTCTGAGCAATCTCTTCTGCCTGGAGTACTCTCCCTGAGTTGTAATAAGGCTTCCTTCCACTGAGGGGGATATGCAACAAGCTGGAAATTGCTTCCAATGTAGGTGCCAAGACATAATCTGGGAATACAAAACAGCGTAATGGAGCATCATAGAACTGGAGAAGAGTATGAATGTTGTCCCTCTGCTCTTCTGTTGGCTTGTCCATGTACCTTAGAATATGTCCAAAGCTGGCCCTGAAATCTCCTAGAATCTTATCATTCATCAGACCCTTCAATTGGTGCAATTTCCTCACCTTTGGTTGTGGAAAGGTGTAATGTTCATTGTTCTTTTTGAGAGATGTGGTGATGCTTGCCATCTGGATATGAAAATATAACAGATACCAGAACAGGGTGTGAAAATGTAACCTTAAAAATGAAAACACTAAGATGTTAAGAATGTTATGATATGATGCAGATGCAAGGCAAATATGATCAATCTAGAACTGTCTAGGTACTGGATACAAGAGCCAAGTGATCATAAGCTGTAGGTCCTCTGAATAACATCCCATATACATTCAGGTGACTCACAGATAACTTCATATCAGACTTCCAAACCAACTAGATTAAGAACTCCAAAGGTCAAAGCAACAGATCAACACATAAGACTGTACTGACATTGTGGGTATGATGAGGTTAAAGGGTTCCTGCAAACCTGTAAACCCCTCCCAATCTCACCGGTGTGCTCCGAGTCAAACATCACGGACTCTCAAAGCCAAATAACAATAATACTTTCACCATTTCCGAGAAATGGCTCATGACCAGATCAGGGAATCGGTTTGGCATTATGTACTACTCAGGGAGGTCTCAGCTGAGTCCGGGAAAAACAGACCATCTTATGCGAGTTCCAAGTGGGCCCTCGGGTGCGAATGGGTTTGCCACAAAATGTGGTCTGCCACTGTCACTACTGGAGAGGGATGTTTCCACAAGGTTCTCAATGATCGGTCCCCAGCCGCACATAACTATCAAGGTTGTGTAATGAAGTAGGGAAGATCCCTATATCAAGACATTTCCAAGACGGTCGCGAATCTGGGTGTGAACGCACTAATACCCCCATGACAAGATACCAAGGGGCCAAAGTGATTGTCCATACTAAGTCCTATGGTGCACTCAAGCCGGGTATTTGGCTAGTCTCATCTCACCACACACAAGTAACACCCAAGTCCGCCACACAGAAAACCAGTCCAGACAATCCAGTATAATATATAATGCATGAAAATAAAATGCTAAAAGTAGTAAATAAAGATGTAAATAAATTGTAAATAAAACAACATCAAACATATACACACAACAACAAATAATCAACACCCAATAAAACAGAAACAAATAAGCGCTAGGAGAGGCTCTTAAGGGAACCAGAGATTCTGGTTAGGAAGTCCCCAACAGAGTTTCCAGTTGTCGCTCCCTGGATTTCCATCCTGGTACAAATGCGAAAGTGGCGCAGAAAAGGTTAGAGTCGCCAGCTAGGCATTTTTATCTAGAAGGAACGGGAATGGTAATGCTGCACAAACCAGAGAAAAGAAAAGAAAGAACACAGGTCCTGCGAACCAAAGAAACTGGGTTTGGGAGTCGGTTACGACTTGGGAAGGTATTAGCACCCCAGATCGTCCGTCTTACCCGACGGGATCCACGCTTGCAAAGGAACTGTTTCAAAGGGTGAAAGAATGAAGGCTGCTGCTAAAAGAAAGGACTGAAACTGGAAAAGGAACTGAGAAAGAAAACAAAGAGGAAAAATATAGGGAAAATAAGGATTGTGCTCGAACGGGCCCTACCCCGCTGCCTACGTACCTCACTGGACATGAGGATCAGAGTCTGTTGCACCCAAAAATTTGCCCTCCACAAGACAAAACATTGTGTACTAAGAGGTTCACAAGGTTCACAAGGTTCACAAGACATCTCATGAGGTTCACAAGGTTCACAAGGTTCACAATTAGTCAGAAAGTTTGGCAATTTCCTCAGACAACACATCCTCCTAAGCAATGCATCTTAAATTAGGGGTTTGACTTTCATCAGGCTAAGTGTACTTCCAAGACTTCAAGTGAGCTTCATAGAATCCTATATGTGTTCAAGAATCCCCATGTCAAGTTTCAAGACTTGCCCAAAAGATTTGCTCAGTCAGATGATCAGATAGGTTAAAATCAGTCAAAGCAGTTAAAAAGTCAAACTGAGGTCAACTGTGGTCAAACCAAAGTCAAACTTCATGGTTTTTTGCCAACATCAAGTACATGAATTAAAATTCATCATTTGCTCAAGGGTTGATCATGATTCATCAAGGAGATTTCAGATCATCAAGAATCAGGAGTTTCTAAATTAGGGTTTTCATAGGAAAAGTCAACTGAACTTTGACCAGCCATAACTTTCACATGCTTCATCAAGAATTTTTCATCCAAATCTCATTTTGAAGGAAATTGAATTCTCTATAACTTTGTGTATCACAAGCCAAGCCCAAAAATGCTTCATTTGGAAGGTATGAGCTAAGACATTATAGGTCCTTTTAAAAGTCAACAAAAAGTCAACAACTTCAAAAGAGCATAACTTGAGAATGGTAAAAGATATAGACATGAGACCAAAGAGGTTGGTTAGAGGACTCTTTAAGATTTCCAAAATGTCCAAGAACACCTTCATAGCATTAAAATTGAAGGATTTGTGCCCTTGCAAAGTTGGGAAATTTTTGGGAGGTTTATGAAGCAAATGGGGTCTTAAAACCATAATTCACCAAATGGGCTGACTTTTTTGTGATCCAATTCGTTCCATGACATCATGCACGAAATTAAATTAATATTTTCATAATTTTATTCATTTTATTTTTATTTATTATGATTTTTTATATTAAAAGTCATTTTAAATTCAAATAAAATATAAAATAATGAAAATTTAAATTTATTTGATTTCTAGAATGTCATAAAGTATATTTGGACTTGATTGATACAAGAATTATGAAGATCATCCTAAAATATCAAGCTTAGATCAAGATATTTCAAGTTTTAAAGTCAAATCTTTTTCAATCTCAAACTATCCAAATATCCAAAGTTTTGTGCAGCCTCACAAATTGGCAGCCTCACAAACCACCTTCAAGCTTCACAAAATCACTTCAAAAACTCATATTTGGATTCAAAGGTAGAGAGGGTTTCAATGAATTTTGAGCATTGCAATGCGTTCCATGATGTTCATATAACCTACTTGGATCATAAAAAGCACATAAAACACTCTCATTCATACAAACCGAATCTGTGTTCATTCAACATTTGAATTTTTTCGATTTTTATAATACTGACATTATTCTTTGAATTTGATCTTATATTTGTGTTTGTGATGATGTTTGGAGACTTTCTGGATGAATCAATTTGATTTTAGGTACACGGATGCTTAGACGCCATTGTTAGGGTTTTGAGGACGAAATTAGGGTTTAATGCTTAAGCTAATATAAATGAATTTTGATAACGTAGCTTGATTGTGAATGATGTATGGATTGAATTGGTGTGTTCAATTTTGAAAGAAATTACAGGTTTCATGGCCATTGAAGAATCATAGGAATTCCTGCAAAGACCAATTCGCAGGAAAACCCGTAGGAAATTTCGCAGGTCAGGAGGAAGAAGAAGCTGCGCGCGAATTCGAAATTCAAACTTAAACATATATTATATATTTATATTTGTATTATAATTCTTGAATGATGCTGATGGTGTAGTGGTAAGAGAACGCGCATATGAGCCAAAAGGCCTGGGTTCGATTCCCAGGTTTCGTATTATTTTTTTTTACTTTGTTATATTTGCCAGGTTTTACATATAATTATTTGTACCTATTCTATATCACAAGCGCGCACGCAGTCCAATGGATGGCTTGTTGGTCCAAGGAGAATGAGGCCTAGGGCGTGGGTTCGATCCCTGCCCCAGGTAAGTTTTCAATTTTTATTTTGCTTAATTATTTTGTTTAATTATTTTATGGTTAATTAAATATAATTATGTTTAATATACATATGTAAATAATTCTAAAATAACATGTAAATACTTTATATTTTCTAAAAATCTCTAAAATTATTTTATAAATTCTAGGCCTAATTTTTATTTATTTATTATATACTTAAATCAAAATATGTATATTTATTTAATAATTAAATTAGTATTGTAAATTAAATTATAAACCCTAATATTTTTAAAACCCTAATTTATTTTCTAATTACTTACAACCCTAATTTTCTTTTAAAACCTTAATTTCTCATTTTAATTATTCTTGTTTAATTATACTTAATAAATATTTCTAAATCATGTAAATAAATTAGTATATAATTATTATTATTGTTTTATTATCATCTCAAAATTCTTTAAAAAATTATTATTTATTTAAATCTAAAAATATTTAATTGATTTCTATATTGTATATTATTGTGCTAACCTCTTTTCTCTTATAATTATTTTTGTTGCTGATCTTTTATTTATTTATTATTATTATTTAAATTGTTTTATTATAATGTAATTGTACAAGCCATGTAATAGTTATAGTATTGTTTATTTATTTATAAATATATTGCTATGGTTAGTAAAATAGGGAGTGAAAACATGTTTGAACTTTAAAATTAATTTAGATCACTAATTATAAGATAAATGTATGAACTTGTACACGCACACACGTAAGTCGATCTTTGATCGCCATCTCACTTTCTTAAGGATATCCCTCATGTTGCCTAAATAAAAAGGTCAAGTAAGGTGTCTAAAAGCAAAGTCCCTTAAAATATCATCTAGTCCCTTTACGATTATAAGATCAAGTCCCTTCGAGGTTGCCTTCGTGAATGATCTTGTCCCTTTCGAATAAAAGATGAAAAGTCCCTTCGTATTGCTAAGACACCTTACAGTTGCCTAAACACAGATGACCCTTCACATGTCCCTTATAAGATCCAAGGTAATGACTACCTATTCCTTAATAATAGGGATAGTCTTACCATTGAAAGAACATTTAAGAACAAAAAAGATTCAATTTAGGGTAGGTTCCTCTTAAGTACTTGCTCACTCCTTCAAAAACATTTCATAACACTTCACATTTTCAAACAATTTTCAAAAAAAAGTCTTTATATATATCCATACAAGGATCATTATAAAGTACTTAAGAAAATTTTTAATCACACACTACACTTCTCAAAACAATTTAAAGTGAGCTAAGTATCTAAGAGCTCATGGATAACCATGGATGTAAAGGGTGCTAACACCTTCCCTTTACATAACCTATCCCCTGAACCCAAAAATCTTTTAAGGTCTTTCATGTTCTTTTATGCCCTTTCCTTTGGATAAAATAAAAGTCGGTGGCGACTCTTGCTATTCGCAACATTTAACTAAAGTCAGTTCTCCCACCGTGTTACAGAACTGGCGACTCTGCTGGGGATTTAATAAAAGAGGGGTACCCTTAGGAATTAGATCACTTAAATTGTTTTCCTTGTTTGCTTTATATTACTTGTTGGGCTTTATGTGTGAAAGATCCTAACCCGGATCTAGTGTACCTTAGGTAAATGTCAATAGACCAAGGAAACTGTACGGCGTATACCGATATGGTTGATCTGGTGGCCATAGTTAGTGTGACTTCTTGGTTGGTGCTTATGTTCCTTAAGTCAAGTTGAGGATAATATGAGGCTGCCATATGTTATCAATGCACTAACTAACTTTTAGAACCCTAGTCATCCCATCTTGGCCTTTAGAAAGTAGTGAGATAACCGGCTTTGGTGAAGACTGAAGTTGGTTGATACTCGATACTACGCTCATTGAGATCTTAAACTTGGAGGGTTTTGGTTGGCAAGTAAGTTGCCTACTGAACAACCACCCTTGTGAAGGATCAATGATATTGAGATCCCTTAGAACCTGGTTACTTTGTAGGACAGGATGAACCATCTAACTTCAGGGGAGGGTACTTACCTTTAAACCTCATGCAAGCCTTCAAACCTAAGGCTATTGTGTGACTTGTTTGTGTGTGCCACATGTTTGTGATTGAGCATAACATCATAACATCATCATGCATCATAAGCATAGCATTTTCACTAACCATTTCAAGGACCAAAGGATTTATCTTTGTTCTTTGTTGCAGGTCTTGGCTTCTTCTCGTAGGAATACTATCAGGATCAACTTTGTAGGAATACCTCCTAAGCTTAAGGAGTTGATTTCTCAAGTTTCTAAAAACTCTCAGTTCATCAAGAGGCATGGTCACCTGTTAGATCTAGTCACTTCAGGGTTCAATGAAGACATGATGAGTGTTCTGTTTCAGTTCTTTGATCCTAAACATCATTGCTTCACATTCCCCGACTATCAGCTGGTTCCTACAATGGAAGAGTTCTCTAAGCTTCTGGGTATACCTATCCTTTATCAGAAACCATTCACAGGCTTGGAAAAAGAGCCTAAACCTGAAGTCATTGTTGCAGCCCTACATCTGAAGAAATCAGACATTGTCCTGGAAACAAGGAGTGGAGTTAAGGGTATTCTTGCTAAGGTGTTGATAGAGAAGGCTCAAGTGTTCTTGAAGGCTATGAGCTATGATGCTTTTGAGGAGATCTTAGCCTTGTTGATTTATGGCTTAGTGTTGTTCCCCAATCCAGACCAGTTCATAGACGTGCACGCCATCAACATATTTCTGAGTCACAATCCAGTGCCTACATTACTTGGAGACATTCTGAATTCTCTTCATACTCGTACTACGAAGGCACGAGGAACTCTGATGTGCTGCATACCTTTGCTATCTAGGTGGTTTATTTCTCACCTTCCTCGATCAGTGATGAAGAATGAACAAGGGTTCAGGTGGTCCAAGAGGATTATGTCACTTTCTCATTCAAATATTCATTGGTGCTCTAGATCTATGGAGAATGTTACTATCATTGACCGTTGTGGGGAGTTTCCTAATGTGCCACTTCTAGGCATAAGAGGAGGCATTACTTACAACCCTTCCTTAGCTTTACGACAGTTTGGTTACGCTCGGAGTGATGGTCCTCATGACATGTTCATTAAGGGTATTGTGTTTGACTACGACAACGATCTGCAAGGTTATCGTCAAAAGTTTATACGAGCATGGGGAAAAGTGAACAAGGTTGACAGCAAGACTCTAGAGCCTAAGTACATTATTCCTATGGAAGCTTATCTCAGATGGGTGAGATCTCGTGCTTAGACTCTTATGATGCCATATCCTGCTATCCTGCCAGTTACTATGGAGCCTGTTGCTGAGGGGGATACTTCTTATACCATCCTTCACCCAGACATGCCCACTGACATGGAAGACTTACAGAGATTCTGGATCCAGTTGAATGAGCAAAGGGATACTTTTGAGACTCATTACAAAGAAAGTCAAGAAAGAATCCTGGAGCTAACAAAGCAACTTCACGAGGAGCGGAATCTCAACTCATACCTCAACACAAAGAGGAAACGTCCATGGGATACTTAAAACCCCATCTTTTGTATTCATTTCATTTTTTAATTATAAGCCCAAAGGGCAAACAAATTTATTACTAATAAAAGTTTACTTTTTGGTTGTTTAAACAAATTTAAATCCTGCGGTCCTTGTAAACATTGCATACGCATTTACACACCATATCATTGCATCACAGGTTTCTTATGTACAAGTATCTTATATTCTCGCTGTTTATTTCAGCAGCGATGGCTCTTGAACAAACAGTCAAAGATCTCCAGGCACAAAATACACAATTCCAAGAGCTGATCCTGAACTTGTCCAAGGGACAGGATGAATTGAAGACACTGCTGGCTAAGAAGACTAAGAAGACTAGAAGGTCAAGAGGCCTCATCAATATGGGAAGAAGGTTCAGAGGTCCTGTCAAGACCAAGGAATAGGTTGAAGATTATGAGTCTGAAGAGTCTGAGAAAGAGGGAGGCAGTCTCCATAATACTATGGGGGATTCTGATTCTGAAGCAAATTACTATCATGATCCTAATGAAGATAAGTTCAAGATGCTGGCGGATAGAATGGATGCTATGGAATTGCAAAAGTCTTATGGGCTGGATTTTGAAGACCTGAGTTTGATATCTGGAGTGGTTATACCCATTGGTTTCAAGGTCCCTGCTTTTGTAGTATATGATGTTGTTTCGTGTCCCAAGCTGCATCTGAGGTCCTATGTCCGGAGGATCCAACCCCACACTGCTGATAAGAAGTTATGGATCCATTTCTTCCAAGAGAGCTTGTCTGGAGCTCAATTGGAATGGTACTATCAGTTGGAGAGTGTCAACATCCGTGACTGGAATAATCTTGCTGAGGCCTTCTATAGGCAATATCAATACAATGCTGATTTAGCACCAACTCGCATGCAACTCCAAAGCATGTCTATGGGTGCTAAGGAAAACTTCAAGGAGTATTCTCAGAAGTGGAGAGACTTGGCTGGTAGAGTTCAACCTCCTTTGACTGACAAGGAGTTAGTGGATATGTTCATGAGTACGTTGAATGGTCCTTTCTATAGTCATCTCATTGGAAGCTCACCATCTGGCTTCACTGAGTTGATAATGACGGGAGAGCGTGTAGAAAGTGGCATAAGAAGTGGCAAAATACAGGTGGGTGCCTCTTCATCCAATACTGCAAAGAAGCCCCCTAGTGGGAAGAAAGAGTCAAATGCTGTTTATGGCCAACCTGGTCGTAATAGGAGTCACCAATCTGTGAGTGCAGTTCACATCTCCAATCCTACTCCTGCAACACCAGAGCCACCACATGGCAATCAGAAGAGGCCTAGAAGACAGTTCACCAAGATCAACATGTCACTGGCCCAAGCCTTGCAACACTTGTTGAAGGGAGAACTCATTACTTTGAAGGACCCCCCTCAGAATCCTAATGTTACCTCTCCTAGGTAAAATCCTAATGCACGATGTGCATATCATTCTAATTGTCAGGGACATGATACCAATAATTGTCGGATATTGAAGAACAAGATTCAAGATATGATTGATGCTGGAGAGATTGAGTTTGATCCTCCTAGTACTCCAAATGTAATTACTGCTCCCATGCCAAATCATGAGAAGACTGTCAATGCCATTGATGAAGTTTCACATATTTCCTCAGTTGCAGATGTGACTACACCATTGTCTATTATTAAGAAGAAGTTGGTACAAGCTGGGTTCTTTCCAGGTTGTAATGAAGATTGTTTCTATTGTACTTATAAACCTGATAGCTGCTGGAAGTTGAAGGACGGTATTCAACGCCTCATGGATAATTACACCATATTGTTTGAGAGGACACCTTCTATGGAGAGTATGGTTGAACATATAACTCAAGGTGCGAAGGTTGAAGAGGTGGATATGGTTGATAAAGTGACAGTAAGAATTACTTCCAAGGGCCCTATCAAGATTACTCATAAGGGTCCAATTAAGATTACTGCTAAAGGCCCTGTGAGGACTATTGCTGAAGCTAGGGTTGCACCTATGATTATTACCACTCCTGGTCCTATTCTGTATACTTCTGATAAAGCTGTACCTTGGCATTACAGTTCTGATGTTTATATTCATGGTGTTAAGCAGGAACCCTTAGCTGATACACCTGTTGCTGATGAAAACCTTGTTGTTGATAATATTGCTAGATCTAGTAAGATCACGAGAAGTGGAAGAATTTTCTCTCCTCCGGCTACCTCCAAGAATACTACTACCTCCACTGCTGCAACAAATACTGATGCCCGGGGAAAAGGTCCTGTTATTGAACCCGTGCAAGCTGATGCACCAATTGCTGATGATCTTTCTAAGCAAATGGAAGAAGTACTAAAGATCATTCGTAAGAGTGATTATGATATTGTTGATCAATTGGGGCATACTCCCTCCAAGATTTCCATGTTGTCTTTGTTGTTGTGTTCTGAGGCTCATGCCAAAGCCTTGATTTAATTTTTGAAGACTGCTCACGTGCCAAATGAGATTTCTGTAGATTAGTTTGAAAATTGTGTTGCACACTTGACCTATGATAATGGGTTAGGTTTCTCCGATGCTGATTTGACTCCTGCCAAGAGGGATCATAACAGGGCTTTACATATCTCTATTGAGTATAGGGGCACTACCATGTCTCATGTGTTGATAGACAATGGTTCTTCACTGAATGTACTTCCCAAAGAGGTGCTGAACAAGCTTAGTCCTGAAGATGTTGTGTTGAGACCAAGTAATATAGTGGTGAAGGCCTTTGATGGCTCAAGAAGAGTGGTGCACGGAGAAATAGATCTCCCGATAAAAGTAGGTTCTCAAGTCTTCAATGCTACCTTTTATGTAATGGATATTCGTCCTTCGTACTCTTGTTTGCTTGGGCGCCCATGGATCCATGGGGCAGGTGCTGTAACCTCCACCTTACATCAGAAGCTGAGATATCCAGTAAAGGGAAAGGTTGTCACTATTTACGGAGAGGAAGGATATATGATTAGCCATGTGAACACATTTAAGTATCTTGAAGTGGAAGGTGAATATGTTGAGACTCCGTGCCAGACGTTTGAAATAGTTCCTTGGGTTGTTCCTAATGTTGAAGCTCCTCCTGTTGTCAAGAGAGTTCCTGTGGTCACCAGAGTACCTCCTACAATGGCCTCCCTCAAAGATGCTAGAGTTGTGGTGGATGAAGGTGATTGTACTATTTGGGGTCAGCTTCCTGACATTCCTTACAAGTCTGACAAGTTTGGTTTGGGTTTCACTGCAGAGTCCCAGAAGGCTGTTCGTCGTGCTCGTGTTGTTCGTATCACCAATCAAGGGATTATGAAAGATCAAATCAATGTTGTGGGTGACTATGATGAAGACTACAACTTGGATGCTTGGATTTTTCCTACTGTGGGTGATGGGCTCAATAACTGGAAGGTTGAAGATGTTATTCCTATCTCCTTTAGTCAGGAGTAAATACTATTACTGTGTTGTTATTTCTTAAGTTTGTAATTTTTGGAACAATTGAACTCTTAAGCCTTGTGCCTTACCCGGGGCACAATGGTATGCTTGTTTCGGGATGTCATTTCATTTGCATACTTCATTCAATAAAAATCAATGGACGTTTCGTTTTCGTAAATATTGTGTTCATTGTCTTTCTTTTATTTTATTTTTCTTTTATCAGCTATGTGTTCTTACACACACCCACATCACTAAAATGCAGATCCTCATCCGCTCTGGATCCTGTTGATAACGGTTCTACTATTGCCAATTATAATTTCGAGAATCCGATCTATCAAGCTGAAGATGGAAATGAGGACGATTGTGAAGTACCTGTAGAGCTTGCTAGGTTGTTACAACAAGAAGAGAAAGCCATACAGCCACATGAAGAGCCAATCGAAGTTGTGAATCTGGGAACTGAAGAAAACAGGAAAGAGGTCAAGATAGGGGCTGAGTTAGAGGATGGTGTTAAGAGCAGATTGATTTAGATGTTACATGACTATGTGGAGATCTTTGCTTGGTCTTATGAAGATATGCCAGGGTTGGATACAGACATTGTGGTTCACCGTTTACCAGTAAAGGAAGATTGTCGTCCAAAGAAGCAGAAGGTTCGTCGCATGCGTCCTGAAATGTCAGAGAAGATTAAAGCAGAGGTGATGAAACAGTTTGATGCAGGGTTCTTAGCTGTGACTTCTTATCCTCAATGGGTTGCAAATGTGGTACCGGTACCTAAGAAAGATGGTAAGGTACGTATGTGTGTAGACTACAGGGATTTGAACAAGGCCAGCCCCAAAGATGACTTTCCACTTCCTCATATTGATGTTCTGGTAGACAACACTGCTCAGCACAAGGTATTCTCTTTCATGAATGGTTTCTCTGGTTACAATCAAATCAAGATGGCACCTGAAGATATGGAGAAGACAACATTTGTTACGCAGTGGGGAACTTTTTGTTATAAGGTGATTCCATTTGGTTTGAAGAATGTCGAGGCAACATAACAGCGTGCTATGGTGGCTTTGTTTCACGGTATGATTCATCATGAGATAGAGGTGTATGTGGATGATATGATAGCCGGGTCCCAGAATGAAGAGCAACATCTTGATCATCTGCATAAGTTGTTTGAGAGGTTGAAGAAATACAAGTTGAGATTGAACCCAAACAAGTGTACTTTTGGAGTTAGATCTGGTAAACTCCTGGGTTTCATTGTCAGTGGAAAAGGTATTGAAGTGGATCCTGCGAAAGTGAAAGCTATACAAGAGATGCCAGCTCCCCGTACTGAGAAGGAAGTTAGAGGTTTCTTGGGATGATTGAATTACATTGCAAGATTTATTTCCCAATTAACTGCCACCTGTGAGCCAATCTTCAAGTTGTTGAAGAAAGATCAGGTGATGGAATGGAATGATGAGTGCCAGACTGCCTTTGATGAAATTAAGAAATATCTCCTAGAACCTCCCGTTTTGATGCCACCAGTTGATGGAAGACCTTTGATTATGTACTTAACAGTGTTAGACAACTCAATGGGGTGTGTGTTGGGGCAGCATGACGAGTCTGGTCGAAAAGAGCAGGCAATATACTACCTTAGCAAAAAGTTTACCGACTGTGAAACAAGATACTCACTGCTCGAGAAAACTTGTTGCGCTTTGGCATGGGCTGCTCGCCGACTAAGACATTATATGTTGACTCATACTACCTTATTGATTTCGAAGATGGATCCAATCAAGTACATATTCGAGAAACCTGCTCTCTCCGGAAGAATAGCAAGATGGCAAATGATCTTAACAGAATATGACATACAGTATACTACTCAGAAGGCCATTAAAGGTAGTGTAGTAGCTGATCATTTGGCTCATCAAGCAGTGGATGATTATCAGTCAATGAGTTTTGAGTTCCCCGATGAAGATATTATGATTATTACCAAAGAACCTAGACAATATGACGAACCTGAAAAAGGATCCCGATGGACTATGGTTTTTGATGGAGCTTCTAATGCACTTGGTAATGGTGTTGGTGTTGTGATCAGTTCCCCTGAAGGTTATCATACCCCAATTACAGCAAGACTTTGTTTCAATTGCACCAATAACATGGCTGAGTATGAGGCATGTATCCTAGGTATCAAAGCTGCCATTGATATGAAGATTAAGTTCCTGGACGTATATGGAGATTCAGCCCTGGTAGTAAGTCAGATTAAAGGAGACTGGGATACTAAGCATGATAATCTCATTCCTTACAGGGAATATGTGTTGTCTTTGATCCCACACTTTAAAGAGATTACCTTTGGACATATTCCACGAAGAGAAAATCAGTTGGCAGACACACTAGCCACCATGGCATCCATGTTTGAGATTAGCTGGGATGATGAAGCTCCCAAGATTACTATTGATATATTTGAGAAGCCTGCATACTGCAATGAGATTGATACTGAAGAAGCAGAAGAGAAGCCTTGGTTTTATGAAGTGAAAAGATATCTTGAAGCTCAGGAGTTCCCTGAAGGGGCATCTGTCAAAGATAAGAAGTTTCTGAGGAGGTTTTCTACTAAGTTCTTCTTGAGTAATGGAATTTTGTACAAGCGCAATCACGATTCAACTTTGCTTCGTTGTGTGGATAAGAAGGAAGCAACAAAGATTATGGAAGATATGCATGATGGGATCTTTGGCACTCATTCTAGTGGTCATACCATGGTGTAACACGGTGGGAGAACTGACTTTAGTTATGTTGCGGATAGCAAGAGTCGCCACCGACTTTTATTTTATCCAAAGGAAAGGCATAAAAGAACAGGAAAGACCTTTTAAAAGATTTTTGGGTCCGGGGGGTAGGTTATGCAAAGGGAAGGTATTAGCACCCTTTACATCCATGGTTATCCATGGGCTCTTAGTTACTTAGCTCACTTTAAAATGTTTTTGAAAATGTGAAGTGTGTGAATAGAAATTTTCATAAGAGTTTGATAATGATCCATGTACGGATGCGTAAAAAACTTGTGTTTGAAAGTTGTTTGAAATTTGTGAAGTATTGAAAAAAAGTTTTTGAATAGTGAGCAAGTAACTATGAGGAACCTACCCTAAAGTTTAAGTCTTTCTGTTCTTGAATCCTTTAAATGGTAAGACTATCCCTATTATTAAGGAATAGGTAGTCATTACCTTGGATGTGAGGGACAAGTTAGGGTCATCTGTTAATGTAGGCAACTGTAGGGTGTATTAAACATTTTTTGGAGGGACTGTCATCATTATTCGAAAGGGACCAGATCATTACGAAGGCAACTGTTTAAGGGACTTGATCTTTTATTATTAAGGGACTAGATGACTTTATTTTTGAAGGACTTTTGCTTTATATACCCTACTTGACCTTGTGATTAGGCAACAATGAGAGGTAACCCTAAGGAAGTGAGATGGCGATCAAAGATCGACTTACGTGTGTGAGTGTATCAATTTAAATATTTATCTTGATATTAAGTGACCTAATTTCAATTTTTAAATACAAACATGTTTTTACACTCCCTATTTTACTAACCATGACATAAAAATAAATAGTATAAATATTACAAAAAATTACATCCAGGAGCAATTACAATAATAGTAAATAAGTAATTTAAACAAATAAATAAAGCAAAATTTAAAATAATAATAATAAAAATTGGGTTAGTGAAAATAATAATAATAACAATTTAAAATAAATGGGGTTAGCAATAAACATGATTAGCAATAATAAGCAAAAAATATTATAATAAACAAAAATTTTAATGGTTAAGAAGAAATTATAAACAATCATGTCAATTATTATGAAATTTAAAATTATAAACAAATTAAATAAATTATGAACATATTATGAAAAAGTAAATTATAATTAAAAATTAAATTAGCAATTTTTAAACATAAATAGAAATTATTTACATACAAAATTACATTATAAATAATTTACAGAATATTTACATGTTATGAAAAATAGGATTAATTATAATTATATTTACAAAATTTTAATTATTTTAACTAAGATTTAAACAAATTATAAAATATGATTAAGTTTTAAAATAAAAGAAATTTAGGGTTTTTGTGAAAATTATTAAGATTAGAGATTTTTTAAGAAAATAGATTAGGGTTCATAATTTAATATACAATATCAATAATATTAAGTTAATAAATATATACATATTATAATTTAAGTACATAATAATAAAAAACTAACTTTAGAATTTAGAAAATAATTTTTTAGAATTTAGAAAATATAAGATATACATATGTATTATTTTTGAATTATTTAGATATATATATATATATATATATATATATATATATATATATATATATATATATATATATATATATATATATATATATATATATATATATATATACAAAATTATCTCTAATTAATAATAAAATAATCAAAACAAATTAAATAAAACAAAAAGTTGGAACTTACCTGGCTGGGGTTTGAACCCAGCACCTTTGGCTTGCCAATAACAACACACACCACCAGGCCATCAGCGCGCGTGTGATTATGGAATGAGTCAAATTGTTTTTGTTCCATATCCTGAAAAATAAAAAAAAAATAGAAAGAAAACAAAAGGCCTGGGGGATTCGAACCCAGGACCTTCACAGTATCACACAAACACATTAGCGTCCCAGCTAGGTGAGCGCGTCTGATAATATAGTGACTATAATGCATAATATATGAAGCTTCATGATTAACCTGAAAAAATAAGAAAAATTGTACAAAGCCAGGATTCGAACCCAGGCTTGCAGGCAGTATACACGCGCGTCTTACCACTGAGACAAGCATCTGCTTGTGAAATATGAACAGAAATCATTCATAATATTTTAAAACAAAAATTCAAATATTAAATTCGCGCGCAGCTTCTTCTTCCTCCTGACCTGCACTTTTTCCTGCGAATTTCTCCTGCGAATTTTCCTGCAAATGTTCAAAACCAGAATCCTATGTTTTTTTTGAACATCACTCAAATCACAACATCAGTTCAAATCAACAGCCCAGATTAACTATACAAGGATCATAGGTCACGGCCATGTGCTTGGATTTCATTTAAATGTCCTAAAACTTAAGATCCCAAATTCGAGCTTCAAACCCTAGCAATGGCATCTCTTTGATTCTGCAATGAAAACTCAATTCAAGTATGCAAAAACATTCCAGAGGCATCAATAAACAAGAATTAGTGCACAAAAATCATTTATATTAGTTGAATCAATGGAATCGAAAAACTCAAAAATTCAAGAATGTGATGATTCGGTTTCAATGAATCATGATGTTTTAAATGATGAGAATGGTTGGGATAGCTTCAGTGATGTCCCAGGAACCTATTACAACCTTTAGGATGTCTTGATACAGCCTCTATTGCACAATCCGAATGTGACTTTTTTGACACTTTTTTGAAAGTTTGAATGAGGTGTTCTTGGCTGCAAAAATTCGTCCCAATGCTTGTAATGAGTTTGTCTATATGTAGTGATGTAAATTAGGTCAAAAAAATAGACTCTCTCTTTGGGCTTTATGGATACCTTAGTGATGAAGAAATCCCTTTCCAATTTTGGCCAAAAATCAAATCCCTTCATGCTTCAAAGAGTGAGCACGAATTTGGATAATGTGGATTCATGTTAAATGTCTTTTATGATTTTCTAGAAGAAGAATCATACTTAAATATTGATTTTTTGATTTTATTTTGATTTAATATGTATTTAAATGAATAAAATTCAAATAAATATTAAATAAGATAAAAAAAATCAGAAATTATATGGGTTGGGTCGTGCTTGAAGTTATAATATGGATTGGGTCATCATTTGGCAAGCCCATTTGGAAGAAATTGGTTTTAGACCTCCATTTTCTTCATAAACCAACCAAAAATTTCCCAACTTTGCAAGGGCTCATATCCTTCAATTTTAATGGTATGAGGGTGTTCTTGGACATTTTGAAAAGCTTGAAGAGTCCTCTAACCAACCCCACTGGTTTCATGTCCATATCATTTACCATTCTCAAGTTATGCCCTTTTGAAGTTGTTGACTTTTTGTTGACTTTCAAAAGGACCTATAATGTCTTAGCTCATACCTTCCAAATGAAGCATTTTTGGGCTTGGCTTGTGAGACACAAAGTTGTAGAGAATTCAATTTCCTTCAAAATGAGCTTTGGATGGAGACTTGGTGATGAAGCATGTGAAAGTTATGGTTGGTCAAAGTTCAGTTGACTTTTACTAAGGAAACCCTAATTTAGAAACTCCTGATTCTTGATGATCTGAAATCTCCTTGATGAATCATGATCAACCCTTGATCAAATGATGAATTTTACTTCATATACTTGATGTTGGCAAAAAATCATGAAGTTTGACTTTGGTTTGACCACAGTTGACCTCAGTTTGACTTTTTAACTGCTTTGACTGATTTTGACTTATCTGATCATCTGACTGAGCAAACTTTTGAGAAAAGTCTTGAAACTTGTCATGGGGATTCTTAGACACATATAAGATGTTATGAAGCTCACTTGAAGTCTTGGAAATCCATTTAGCCTGATTAAAGTCAAAACCCTAGTTTTGGATGCACTGCTTAGGAGGTGCATTGTCTGAGGGAATTGTCAACTCTTCTGACCAATTGTGAACTTTGTGAACCTTGTGAACCATCATAAGATGTCTTGTGAACTTCATGGGAGGTATTGTGAACCTTGTGAACCTTGTGAACCTCATAAAGTGACTTGTAGACTTTATGAACCTCAGGAAAGGTCTTGTAAACATTGTGAATCTTGTGAACCTTGTGAACCTCATAAAGTGACTTGTAGACTTCATAAACCTCATGAAAGGTCTTGTAAGTGTTGTGAATCTTGTGAACCTTGTGAACCTTCTTAGCACACAAAGTCTTGTATTGTGAGGGCAAATTTTGGGGTGCAACAGCTGCCCCTGTTCAATTTTCTGAAACCTGAGGGGTTAGATTGGTATATTTGCCAGTCGTGACCTGGAAGGTTGAAGGGGATTGAACACAAAAGCCCAAAAATTTGCACTCACCGGTGCGTAAACTGATATTGATGGTTGGTTGTATATTCTTGAGTGGGCTTAAAGATGCCACTTGGAGAAAAGTTCTTCAGATACATTTCTTGGAGGATAAAGCAGTCCAAAATATGAATATATAATGATAGCTTTCAGGAGGATAAAGCAATCCTGAGGTGATGATAACCTTTGAGAAGATAAACAACGGCCCAAAGTAATGATATACTTTCAGGAGGATAAAGCAATCCTGAGGAAATGATATGCTTTCAGGAGGATAAAGCAATCCTGATGTGGTAATATGCTTTCAGGAGGATAAAGCAGTCCTGATGTAGTGATAAGTTTTCAGGAGGATAAAGCAATCCTGAAGTAATAATATGCTTTCAGGAGGATAGAGCAGTCCTGATGATGATGATAGCTATCAGGAGGATGAAGCAGTCCTGAGGTAATAATATGATTTCAGGAGGATAGAGCAATCCTGAGGTACAAGAAGCTGTCAGGAGGATAAAGCAGTCCTGATACAGTGCTAAGCTTTCAGGAGGATAAAGCAATCCTGAAGGAATAATAAGCTTTCAGGAGGATAAAGCAATCTTGAGGTAATGATGATAGCTATCAGGAGGATGAAGCAGTCCTGAGGTAATAATATGATTTCAGGAGGATAGACAACGTTCTGAGGTATAAGAAGCTTTCAGGAGGATAAAGCAGTCCTGAGGGAGTAAGCTTTCAGGAGGATAAAGCAATCCTGAGGTGATGATATACTTTCAGGAGGATAAAGCAGTCCTGAGGTAATAATAACTTTTGGGAAGATAAACAACGGCCCAATAGTCACAATTTGTTGATGAAATTTGTCTGTTGGAGAATTAACCTGAAAACAAGGTAGCATTTTGTATGGTAATATTAGTTTATGCATTATGTATGCATGTATAATATGATGCACTTAAGTAATGTATTATGCCTCTATGTATATGTATGGTATGGTATGATGTAAATGATGTATGTATGATATGATGCTGCCTGAAGCGCCTGGATATCTTCGTATAAAAACTGCTGGCCAGGGAAAATAAATCCCGGTTTGTTGCTGAAGAATATGAGGAACTTGTTCCTGTCTTGTTTGATAATAAGGTATACATAACCTCTCGTCTGCTGGGGATAGCAAGGTATACATAACCTCCCGTCTGCTGGGGATAGCAAGGTATACATAACCTCCCGTCTGCTGGGGATAGATGGGTATATATAACCTTCCGTCTTCGTTTGATAGTAGGGTATACATAACCTCCCGTCTTCGTTCGTCGTACTCTTATTGGAAAGTAAATTCCCGGATATCCGTATGAGGATAAAAGAGATGGATATAAATTCCAGGGGAGATGTGACTATATGAAGATGGATTTGTCCTGCTGAGGGATTTGTAACTGTCTTGTAAGAGTGATCCTGGTGAAGCTTCGTTGAAATCCTTCCCTCGTTCGTCCTTAGTAAATACTATTACTGCATTTTCATGCATTTCTGGTAAACATCAATCATATTAAGCATACATGCATTTCTGGTAAACATCAATCATATTCAAAAGCATACTACATTCAAACACAACCAATGGACGTTTCGCTTATGTAAAATAGGGTAAAAGTAAATCTGGATTCAAAAATGGAATTTTATTTATATCAAAGAGTGACCCATACATGGGTAAATTTGTACAAGGAGACATAAACCCTAGTAAGAGGATTTTGTCATAAATTTTTTACAAAACAAGGAGAATCAACTATGTGGGAAATAATCCTATTGAGTTTCAATTCTACTATTGCCATTATCTTCAAGTATCTCATCTTCTGCTGTTGAGACGAAAACGATTGGATTGAGCTTTATCTGTTCAAACTTGAGTAAGTAGCACAACTGGTTGCAGTTTCATGGGTGATCCAAACGAGACATAGTCATACGCTTTAATCCCTAACTTTTTCCTGGATTCCCCTTTCAGGTTTTCAATCCACCGGGATACCCTTTTTTGCCCAAGCCGCCTTTTCAGGTTTTCGACTTGCCGGGTGTACATCTTTTTATATATATCCCTAATTTTTGCCCAAACCCTTTTGGTTTGCCGGGATGCCCTTATTTTTGCCTAGGCCTGTCAACCTAGCGGGTCTCTTTTTATGCGTAGTATTTTTTAACTATGTCTGCGTTTACAGGCTGCGGGAAGTCTTCACCATCCATAGTAGTAAGTATCATGGCACCTCCTGAGAACACTGTCTTGACCACAAATGGTCCTTCATATGTTGGAGTCCACTTGCCCCTAGGATCACCCTGTGGTAATATGATACGCTTGATTACCAAGTCACCAGCCTGATATACCTTTGGCTTAACCTTCTTGTTAAAAGCTTTGATCATCCGTTTCTGGTACATCTGGCCATGACAAACTACTGCTAACCTCTTCTCATCAATCAAATTTATCTGGTCAAGTCGAGTCTGAATCCATTCATCTTCATCCAAGCCTGCATCCTTCATAATTCTTAAGGAGGGAATCTGAACTTCAATGGGCAGGACCGCTTCCATACCATAGACTAAAGAGAATGGGGTTGCCCCTGTTGAAGTACGCATTGTAGTACGATAACCATGAAGAGCAAATGGTAACATCTCATGCCAATCCTTGTAGGTAACAGTCATCTTCTGTACAATCTTCTTAATGTTCTTATTAGCAGCTTCCACTGCCCCATTCATCTTTGGACGATACGGAGAAGAGTTGTGATGCTTAATCTTGAACTGCGTGCAAAGATCAGTAATCATAGTGTTGTTCAGATTAGAGCCATTGTCAGTAATAATCCTTTCAGGGATGTCATACCTACATATGAGATTATTCTTAATGAATCGAGCCACAACATTCTTGGTAACAGATGCAAATGAAGCTGCCTCTACCCACTTCGTAAAGTAATCAATAGCAAACAGGATGAAACGATGCCCATTAGAAGCAGTAGGCTTGATATCACCAATCATATCAATGCCCCACATAGCAAAAGGCCAAGGAGCAGTCAACACATTCAAGGGTGATGGAGGTACATGTACTTTGTCAGCATAGATTTGACACTTGTGACATGTTCTGGAGTGTTGGTAGCAATCAGCTTCCATAGTAGACCAATAGTAACCTGCTCTCAATATCTTCTTTGCCATAGTATGACCACTAGAATGAGTGCCAAAGATCCCATCATGCATATCTTCCATAATCTCAACTGCTTCCTTCTTATCCACACAACGAAGCAAAGTTGAATCATGATTGCGCTTGTACAAAATCCCATTACTCAAAAAGAACTTAGCAGAAAACCTTCTCAGGAACTTCCTATCTTTGACAGATGCCCCTTCAGGGAACTCCTGAGTTTCAAGATATCTTTTTACTTCATAGAACCAAGGCTTTTCCTCTGTCTCTTCTGTGTCTATCTCATTGCAGTATGCAGGCTTCTCAAATCTATCAATAGTAATCTTGGGAGCTTCATCATCCCAGCTGATCTCAAACATGGATGCCATGGTGGCTAATGCATCTGCCAACTGATTCTCTCTTCGTGGAATATGTCCAAAGGTAACTTCTTTAAAATGTGGGATTAAAGACAGCACATGCTCTCTGTAAGGAATGAGATTATCATGCTTGGTATCCCAATCTCCTTTAATCTGACTTACTACCAGGGCTGAATCTCCATACACGTCAAGGAACTGAATCTTCATATCAATAGCAGCTTTAATACCCAATATACATGCCTCATACTCAGCCATGTTATTGGTACAATAGAAACAAAGTCTGGCAGTAATTGGGGTATGACAAACTTCAGGGGAACTAATCACAACACCAACACCATTACCAAGTGCATTGGAAGCACCATCAAAAACCATAGTCCATCGGGATCCTTGTTCAGGTCCGTCATATTGTCCAGGTTCTTTGGTAATAATCATAATGTCTTCATCAGGGAACTCAAAACTCATTGACTGGTAATCATCTACTGCTTGATGAGCCAAATGATCAGCAACAACACTTCCCTTGATGGCCTTCTGAGTGGTATACTGTATATCATATTCTGTCAAAATCATTTGCCATCTTGCAATTCTTCCGGAGAGAGCAGGTTTCTCAAATATGTACTTGATTGGATCCATCTTTGAAATCAACAAAGTAGTATGGGTCAACATATACTGTCTTAGTCGGCGAGCAGCCCATGCCAAAGCGCAGCAAGTTTTCTCGAGCAGTGAGTATCTTGTTTCACAGTCGGTAAACTTTTTGCTAAGGTAGTATATTGCCTGCTCTTTTCGACCAGACTCGTCATGTTGCCCCAACACACACCCCATTGAGTTGTCTAACACTGTTAAGTACATAATCAAGGGTCTTCCATCAACTGGTGGCATCAAAATTGGAGGTTCTAGCAGATATCTCTTGATTTCATCAAAGGTAGTCTGGCACTCATCATTCCATTCCATCACCTGATCTTTATTCAACAACTTGAAGATTGGCTCACAGATGGCAGTTAATTGGGAAATAAATCTTGCAATGTAATTCAATCGTCCCAAGAAACCTCTAACCTCCTTCTCAGTACGGGGAGCTGGCATCTCTCGTATAGCTTTCACTTTTGCAGGATCCACTTCAATACCTTTTCCACTGACTATGAAACCCAGGAGTTTACCAGACCTAACTCCAAAAGTACACTTATTTGGGTTCAATCTCAACTTGTATTTCTTCAACCTCTCAAATAATTTATGCAAATGATCAAGATGTTGCTCTTCCTTCTGAGATCTGGCTATCATATCATCTACATACACCTCTATCTCATGACGTATCATATCATGAAACAAAGCCACCATAGCACGCTGATATGTTGCCCCTGCATTCTTCAAACCAAATGGCATCACCTTATAGCAAAAGGTGCCCCACTGTGTAACAAATGTTGTCTTCTCCATATCTTCGGGTGCCATCTTAATCTGATTGTAACCAGAGAAACCATCCATGAAAGAGAATACCTTATGCTGAGCAGTGTTGTCTACCAGAACATCAATATGAGGAAGTGGAAAATCATCTTTGGGGCTAGCCTTGTTCAAATCCCTGTAGTCCACACACATACGTACCTTACCATCTTTCTTAGGTACCGAAACCACATTTGCAACCCACTGAGGATAAGAAGTCACTGCTAAGAACCCTGCATTGAACTGTTTCATTACCTCTGCCTTGATCTTTTCTGACATCTCAGGACGCATACGACGAACCTTCTGCTTCTTTGGACGACAATCTTCTTTCACTGGTAAATGGTGAACCACAATGTCTGTATCCAACCCTGGCATATCTTCATAAGACCAAGCAAAGATCTCCACATAGTCACGTAACATCTGAATCAACCTGCTCTTGACACTATCCTCTAAATCAGCCCCTATCTTGACCTCTTTCCTGTTTTCGTCAGTTCCCAGATTCACAACTTCGACTGGCTCTTCATGTGGCTGTATAGCTTTCTCTTCTTGTTGTAACAACCTAGCAAGCTCTACAGGTACCTCACAATCGTCCTCATTTCCGTCTTCAGTTTGATAGATCGGATTCTCGAAATTATAATTGGCAATAGTAGAACTGTTATCAACAGGATCCAGAGTGGATGAGGATCTGCATTTTAGTGATGTGGGTGTGTGTAAGAACACATAGCTGATAAAACAAAAATAAAAGAAAAGAAAGACAAGGAACACAATATTTACGAAAACAAAACGTCCACAAATTTTTATTGAATGAAGTATGCAAATGAAATGACAGCCCGTAACAAGCACACCATTGTGTCCCGGGTAAGGCACAAGGCTTGAAAGTTTTATTGTTCAAGAAATTACAAACTTAAAAGCAAAAACATAGTAATAGTATTTACTCCTGACTAAAGGAGATAGGGATAACATCTTCAGCTTTCCAATTATTGAGTCCAGCACCCACAGTAGGAAAAATCCAAGCATCCAGATTGTAGTCTTCATCATAGTCTCCCACAGCATTGATCTGATCTTTCATAACCCCTTGATTGGTGATACGAACAGCACGAGCACGACGAACAACCTTCTGGGACTCTGCAGTGAAACCCAAACCAAATTTGTCAGACTTGTATGGGATATCAGGAAGCTGACCCCAAATAGTACAACCACCTTCATCTACCACAGCTCTAGCATCGTTGAGGGAAGCCATTGCCATTGTTGGAGGTACTCTGGTGACCACAGGAACTTTCTTGGAAACCGGAGGAGCTACATAATCATTAACAATCCAAGGAACCACTTCAAATGTCTGACACAGAGTTTCAACGTATTCACCTTCCACTTCCAGATACTTGAAGGTATTCACATGGCTAACAAAATACTCTTCCTCTCCATAGATAGTAACAACCTTTCCTTCCACCGGATATCTTAGCTTCTGATGTAATGTAGAGGTTACAGCACCTGCCCCATGGATCCATGGACGACCAAGCAGACAAGAGTACGAAGGACGAATATCCATTACATAAAATGTAGCATTAAAAACCTGAGAACCAAATTTGATTGGGAGATCAATTTCTCCATGCACCACTCTTCTAGAACCATCAAAAGCCTTCACCACTATGTTACTGGGTTTCAGCACAGCATCTTCAGGACTCAGCTTATTCAGGACTTCCTTGGGCAACACATTCAAAGAGGAACCATTGTCTATCAATACATGCGACAGGGTAGTGCCCCTGCATTCAATTGAGATATGCAGAGCCCTGTTATGATCCCTCTTGGCAGAGGTCAAATCAGCATCAGAAAATCCTAACCCATTATCATAGGTCAAATGGGCAACACAATTCTCAAACTGGTCAACAGAAATTGCATTGGGTACATGAGCAGTCTTCAGAAATTTAATCAAAGCTTTTGCATGAGCTTCAGAACATAACAACAAGGACAACATAGAAATCTTGGAGGGAGTATGCCCCAACTGATCAACAATGTCATAATCACTCTTGCGAATGATTTTCAATACCTCTTCCATCTGCTTAGAGAGATCATCAGCAGCTGGCACATCAGTAGGTATAGGCTCAATAACAGGACCTTTGCCCCGAGCATCAGTGGTAGAGGTAGCAGCAGGAGTAACTGCATTCTTGGAGGTGACTGGAGGAGAGAAAACTCTTCCGCTTCGTGTGATCTTACTAGACCCAGCAATATTGTCAACATCAACAGGCATATCAGCTAGTGGTTCCTGATTAACACCATGGATATAAACATCAGACCCATAATGCCAAGGCACGGCTTTATCAGACGTATACGGAATAGGACCAGGAGTGGTAATGACCAGAGGAGCCACTCTAGCTTCAACAACTATTTTCACAGGGCCTTCAGCAGTAATCTTAATTGGACCTTTATGAGTGATTTTAACAGGTCCCTTGGAAGTGATCCTTACTGGCGCTCTATCAACCATATCAACTTCTTCAATCTTCCTACCTTTAGTAATATGATCCACCATACTCTCTACAGACGATGGAGTTCTCTCAAAAACTATGGTATACTTATCCATGAGACGCTGAATTCCATCTCTCAACCTCCAGCAACTATCCGGCTTATAGGTACAATACAAACAATCTTCACGACAACCTGGAAAGAGCCCAGCTTGTACTAACTTTTTCTTGATAACAGACAATGGTGTGGTCAACTCTGCAACTGAATAGACATGTAAATCTTCATCAATGGCATTGACAGTCTTCTCGTGATTTGGCATGGGAGCAGTAATCACATTTGGAGTACCTGGAGGGTCAAACTCAATTTCTCCAGCCTCAATCATATCTTGAATTTTGTTCTTCAAGACCCAGCAGCTATTAGTATCATGTCCCTGACAGTTTGAATGATATGCACATCGTGCATTGGGATTGTACCTGGGAGAGGTAACATTGGGATTCTGAGGAGCCTCTTTCAGAGTAATAAGTTCAGCCTTCAACAAGTGTTGCAATGCCTGAGCCATTGACATGTTGATCTTAGTGAACTGCCTTCTAGCCCTCTATTGGTTGCCCTGTGGCTGCTCTGGTGTTGTAGGAGTTGGATTTGAAATATGAATTGCGCTCACAGACTGATGCCTTCTATTACGATCAGGTTGACCATAAACAGCATTGGATTCTTTCTTCCCAGTGGGAGGCTTCTTTGCAGCACCTGATGAAGAAGTACCCACCTGGATCTTACCACTCTTTATACCATTTTCCACGCGCTCTCCTGTCATTATCAACTCAGTGAAGCCAGATGATGAGCTTCCAATGAGATGACTGTAAAAAGGACCATTCAACGTACACATGAACATATCAACCAATTCCCTGTCAGTTAAAGGGGGTTGTACTCTTCCAGCTAAGTCTCTCCACTTCTGAGCATACTCCTTAAAACTTTCTTTAGCACCCATAGACATGCTCTGAAGTTGCATGCGAGTGGGAGCTAAATCAGCATTATATTGATACTGCTTATAGAAGGCTTCAGCAAGATCATTCCAATCCCGGATGTTGACACTCTCCAACTGATAATACCACTTCAATTGAGCTCCAGATAAGCTCTCTTGGAAGAAATGGATCCACAGCTTCTTATCAGCAGTATGGGGTTGAATTCTTCTGACATAAGACCTCAGATGCAGCTTGGGACAAGAGACCCCATCATAAACAACAAAGGTAGGAACCTTGAAACCAATGGGTATGACTACCCCAGATATTAGACTCAAATCTTCAAAATCCAGCCCAGAAGACTTCTGCAACTCCATAGCATCCATTCTATCCACCAGCATCTTGAATTTGTCTTCATTAGGATCATGGTAGTAATTAGCCTCAGAATCAGAGTCCCCCGCAGTGTTGTGGAGACTGCCTCCCTCTTTCTCAGATTCTTCATATTCATAGTCTTCAACCTGTTCTTTGGTCTTGACAGGACCTCTGAACCTTCTTCCCATGTTGATCAGGCCACCTGACCTTCTAGTCTTCTTAGTCTTCTTGGCCAGCAGTGTCTTCAATTCATCCTGCCCCTTGGACAAGTTCAGGATCAGCTCTTGGAACTGTGCATTCTGTGCCTGGAGATCCTTAACTGTTTGTTCAAGAGCCATTACTGAAATAAACAGCGAGAAGATGAGAAACCTGTGCACAAATAAACCTGTGATGCAATGATATGATGCATTAATGTGTATGCAATGTTTTCAAGGACCGCAGGATTTAAATTTGCTTAAACAAACAAGAAGGTAAACTTTTATTAGTAATAAATTTGTTTTGCCTCTTGGGCTTACAGAAAATGAAATGCAATAAATACAAGAGATGGGGTTTTAAGTCTCCCATGGACGTTTCCTCTTTGTGTTGAGGTATGAGTTGAGATTCCGCTCCTCATGAAGTTGCTTTGTTAGTTCCAGGATTCTTTCTTGGCTTGCTTTGTAATGAGCCTCGAAAGTATCCCTTTGCTCCTTCAACTGGATCCAGGATCTCTGTAAGTCTTCCATGTCAGTAGGCATGTCTGGGTGAAGGATGGTATAAGAAGTATCTCCTTCAGCAACAGGTTCCATGGTAACTGGCAGGATAGCAGGATATGGCATCATGAGAGTCTGAGCACGAGATCGCACCCATCTGAGATAAGCCTCCATAGGAATAGTGTACTTAGGCTCCAGAGTCTTGCTGTCAACCTTGTTTACCTTTCCCCATGCTCTTATGAATCTCTGACGGTAACCCTGAAGATCATTGTCGTAGTCAAACACAATGCCCTGAATCAACATGTCATGTGGACCATCTCTCCGAGCGTAACCAAACTGTCGTAAAGCTAGTGAAGGGTTGTAGGTAATGCCTCCTCTTATGCCTAGAAGTGGCACATTAGGAAACTCCCCACAACGGTCAATGATAGTGACATTCTCCATAGATCTGGAGCACCAATGGATATCTGAATGCGAGAGTGACATGATCCTTTTGGACCATCTGAACCCTTGCTCATTCTTCATTACTGAGCGAGGAAGGTGAGAAATAAACCACCTAGAAAGCAAAGGTATGAAACACATCAAAGTTCCTTGTGCCCTTGTAGTACGAGTATGGAGAGAATGTAGGATGTCTCCAAGCAATGTAGGCACTGGATTGTGACTCAGGAATATGTTGATGGCATGAACATCTATGAACTGATCTGGATTGGGGAACAATACTAAGCCATATATCAGCAAGGCTAAGATATCCTCAAAAGCATCATAACTCATGGCCTTCAAGAACACTTGAGCCTTCTCTATCAACACCTTAGCAAGAATACCTTTGACTCCGCTTCTCGTTTCTAGAACAATGTCAGCCTTCTTCAGATGTAGGGCTGCAGCAATAACCTCAGGTTTAGGCTCTCTTTCCAAGCCTATGAATGGTTTCTGATCAAGGACAGGTATACCCAGAAGTTTAGAGAACTCCTCCATGGTTGGAACCAGCTGGTAGTCGGGGAATGTGAAGCAATGGTGCTTAGGATCAAAGAACTGAAACAGGACACTCATCATGTCTTCATTGAACCCTGAAGTGACTAGGTCCAATAAGTTACCATGTCTCTTGATGAACTGGGGATGATCAGACACTTGAGAAACCAACTCTTTAAGCTTAGCAGGTATGCCCACAAAGTTGATCCTGATGGTGTTTCTACGAGCAGAAACCATGACCTGCAACAAAGAACAAAGATAAATCCCTTGGTCCTTGAAATGGTTAGGGAAAATGCTATGCTTATGATGTATGATGATGTCATGATGTTATGCTCAATCACAAACATGTGGCACACACAAACAAGTCACACCATAGCCCTAGGTTTAAAGGCTTGTATGAGGTTCAAAGGTAGATACCCTCCCCTGAAGTTTAGTTGGTTCATCATGTCCTACAAAGTAACCAGGTTCTAAGGGATCTCAATATCATTGATCCTTCACAAGGGTGGTTGTTCAGTAGGAAACTTACTTGCCAACCAAAACCCTCCAAGTTTAGAATCTCAATGAGCGTAGTATCGAGTATCAACCAACTTCAGTCTTCACCAAAGCCGGTTATCTCACTACTTTCTAAAGGCCAAGATGGGATGACTAGGGTTCTAAAAGTTAGTTAGTGTATTGACAACATATGGCAGCCTCATATTATCCTCAACTTGACTTAAGGAACATAAGCACCAACCAAGAAGTCGCACTAACTATGGCCACCAGATCAACCATATCGGTATACGCCGTACAGTTTCCTTGGTCTATTGCCATTTACCTAAGGTACACTAGATCCGGGTTAGGATCTTTCACACATAAGAGCACCCCAACAGATAAGTATAAAGCAAACAAGGCAAACAATTTTAAAGTGATCTAATTCCTAAGGGTACCCCTCTTTTATTAAATCCCCAGCAGAGTCGCCAGTTCTGTAACACGGTGGGAGAACTGACTTTAGTTATGTTGCGGATAGCAAGAGTCGCCACCGACTTTTATTTTATCCAAAGGAAAGGCATAAAAGAACAGGAAAGACCTTTTAAAAGATTTTTGGGTCCGGGGGGTAGGTTATGCAAAGGGAAGGTATTAGCACCCTTTACATCCATGGTTATCCATGGGCTCTTAGTTACTTAGCTCACTTTAAAATGTTTTTGAAAATGTGAAGTGTGTGAATAGAAATTTTCATAAGAGTTTGATAATGATCCATGTACGGATGCGTAAAAAACTTGTGTTTGAAAGTTGTTTGAAATTTGTGAAGTATTGAAAAAAAGTTTTTGAATAGTGAGCAAGTAACTATGAGGAACCTACCCTAAAGTTTAAGTCTTTCTGTTCTTGAATCCTTTAAATGGTAAGACTATCCCTATTATTAAGGAATAGGTAGTCATTACCTTGGATGTGAGGGACAAGTTAGGGTCATCTGTTAATGTAGGCAACTGTAGGGTGTATTAAGCATTTTTTGGAGGGACTGTCATCATTATTCGAAAGGGACCAGATCATTACGAAGGCAACTGTTTAAGGGACTTGATCTTTTATTATTAAGGGACTAGATGACTTTATTTTTGAAGGACTTTTGCTTTATACACCCTACTTGACCTTGTGATTAGGCAACAATGAGAGGTAACCCTAAGGAAGTGAGATGGCGATCAAAGATCGACTTACGTGTGTGAGTGTATCAATTTAAATATTTATCTTGATATTAAGTGACCTAATTTCAATTTTTAAATACAAACATGTTTTTACACTCCCGATTTTACTAACCATGACATAAAAATAAATAGTATAAATATTACAAAAAATTACATCCAGGAGCAATTACAATAATAGTAAATAAGTAATTTAAACAAATAAATAAAGCAAAATTTAAAATAATAATAATAAAAATTGGGTTAGTGAAAATAATAATAATAACAATTTAAAATAAATGGGGTTATCAATAAACATGATTAGCAATAATAAGCAAAAAATATTATAATAAACAAAATTTTTAATGGTTAAGAAGAAATTATAAACAATCATGTCAATTATTATGAAATTTAAAATTATAAACAAATTAAATAAATTATGAACATATTATGAAAAAGTAAATTATAATTAAAAATTAAATTAGCAAATTTTAAACATAAATAGAAATTATTTACATACAAAATTACATTATAAATAATTTACAGAATATTTACATGTTATGAAAAATAGGATTAATTATAATTATATTTACAAAATTTTAATTATTTTAACTAAGATTTAAACAAATTATAAAATATGATTAAGTTTTAAAATAAAAGAAATTTAGGGTTTTTGTGAAAATTATTAAGATTAGAGATTTTTTAAGAAAATAGATTAGGGTTCATAATTTAATATACAATATCAATAATATTAAGTTAATAAATATATACATATTATAATTTAAGTACATAATAATAAAAAACTAACTTTAGAATTTAGAAAATAATTTTTTAGAATTTAGAAAATATAAGATATACATATGTATTATTTTTGAATTATTTATATATATATATATATATATATATATATATATATATATATATATATATATATATATATACAAAATTATCTCTAATTAATAATAAAATAATCAAAACAAATTAAATAAAACAAAAAGTTGGAACTTACCTGGCTGGGGTTTGAACCCAGCACCTTTGGCTTGCCAATAACAACACACACCACCAGGCCATCAGCACGCGTGTGATAATGGAATGAGTCAAATTGTTTTTGTTCCATATCCTGAAAAATCAAAAAAAAAAATAGAAAGAAAACAAAAGGCCTGGGGGATTCGAACCCAGGACCTTCACAGTATCACACAAACACATTAGCGTCCCAGCTAGGTGAGCGCGTCTGATAATATAGTGACTATAATGCATAATATATGAAGCTTCATGATTAACCTGAAAAAATAAGAAAAATTGTACAAAGCCAGGATTCGAACCCAGGCTTGCAGGCAGTATACACGCGCGTCTTACCACTGAGACAAGCATCTGCTTGTGAAATATGAACAGAAATCATTCATAATATTTTAAAACAAAAATTCAAATATTAAATTCGCGCGCAGCTTCTTCTTCCTCCTGACCTGCACTTTTTCCTGCGAATTTCTCCTGCGAATTTTCCTGCAAATGTTCAAAACCAGAATCCTATGTTTTTTTTGAACATCACTCAAATCACAACATCAGTTCAAATCAACAGCCCAGATTAACTATACAAGGATCATAGGTCACGGCCATGTGCTTGGATTTCATTTAAATGTCCTAAAACTTAAGATCCCAAATTCGAGCTTCAAACCCTAGCAATGGCATCTCTTTGATTCTGCAATGAAAACTCAATTCAAGTATGCAAAAACATTCCAGAGGCATCAATAAACAAGAATTAGTGCACAAAAATCATTTATATTAGTTGAATCAATGGAATCGAAAAACTCAAAAATTCAAGAATGTGATGATTCGGTTTCAATGAATCATGATGTTTTGAATGATGAGAATGATTGGGATAGCTTCAGTGATGTCCCAGGAACCTATTACAACCTTTAGGATGTCTTGATACAGCCTCTATTGCACAATCCGAATGTGACTTTTTTGACACTTTTTTGAAAGTTTGAATGAGGTGTTCTTGGCTGCAAAAATTCGTCCCAATGCTTGTAATGAGTTTGTCTATATGTAGTGATGTAAATTAGGTCAAAAAAATAGACTCTCTCTTTGGGCTTTATGGATACCTTAGTGATGAAGAAATCCCTTTCCAATTTTGGCCAAAAATCAAATCCCTTCATGCTTCAAAGAGTGAGCACGAATTTGGATAATGTGGATTCATGTTAAATGTCTTTTATGATTTTCTAGAAGAAGAATCATACTTAAATATTGATTTTTTGATTTTATTTTGATTTAATATGTATTTAAATGAATAAAATTCAAATAAATATTAAATAAGATAAAAAAAATCAGAAATTATATGGCTTGGGTCGTGCTTGAAGTTATAATATGGATTGGGTCATCATTTGGCAAGCCCATTTGGAAGAAATTGGTTTTAGACCTCCATTTTCTTCATAAACCAACCAAAAATTTCCCAACTTTGCAAGGGCTCATATCCTTCAATTTTAATGGTATGAGGGTGTTCTTGGACATTTTGAAAAGCTTGAAGAGTCCTCTAACCAACTCCACTGGTTTCATGTCCATATCATTTACCATTCTCAAGTTATGCCCTTTTGAAGTTGTTGACTTTTTGTTGACTTTCAAAAGGACCTATAATGTCTTAGCTCATACCTTCCAAATGAAGCATTTTTGGGCTTGGCTTGTGAGACATAAAGTTGTAGAGAATTCAATTTCCTTCAAAATGAGCTTTGGATGGAGACTTGGTGATGAAGCATGTGAAAGTTATGGTTGGTCAAAGTTCAGTTGACTTTTACTAAGGAAACCCTAATTTAGAAACTCCTGATTCTTGATGATCTGAAATCTCCTTGATGAATCATGATCAACCCTTGATCAAATGATGAATTTTACTTCATATGCTTGATGTTGGCAAAAAATCATGAAGTTTGACTTTGGTTTGACCACAGTTGACCTCAGTTTGACTTTTTAACTGCTTTGACTGATTTTGACTTATCTGATCATCTGACTGAGCAAACTTTTGAGAAAAGTATTGAAACTTGTCATGGGGATTCTTAGACACATATAAGATGTTATGAAGCTCACTTGAAGTCTTGGAAATCCATTTAGCCTGATTAAAGTCAAAACCCTAGTTTTGGATGCACTGCTTAGGAGGTGCATTGTCTGAGGGAATTGTCAACTCTTCTGACCAATTGTGAACTTTGTGAACCTTGTGAACCATCATAAGATGTATTGTGAACTTCATGGGAGGTATTGTGAACCTTGTGAACCTTGTGAACCTCATAAAGTGACTTGTAGACTTTATGAACCTCAGGAAAGGTCTTGTAAACATTGTGAATCTTGTGAACCTTGTGAACCTCATAAAGTGACTTGTAGACTTCATGAACCTCATGAAAGGTCTTGTAAGTGTTGTGAATCTTGTGAACCTTGTGAACCTTCTTAGCACACAAAGTCTTGTATTGTGAGGGCAAATTTTGGGGTGCAACACATGGCAAAGAAGATATTGAGGGCAGGTTATTATTGGTCTACCATGGAAGCTGACTGCTATCAACATTCCAGAACGTGTCACAAGTGTCAAATCTATGCTGACAAAGTACATGTACCTCCATCACCATTGAATATGTTGACTGCTCCTTGGCCTTTTGCCATGTGGGGCATTGATATGATTGGTGAAATCAAGCCTACTGCTTCTAACGGGCATCGTTTCATCCTGGTTGCTATTGATTACTTTACTAAATGGGTGGAGGCAGCTTCATTTGCATCTGTTACCAAGAATGTTGTGGCTCGATTCATTAAGAATAATCTTATATGTAGGTATGGTATCCCTGAAAGGATTATTACTGATAATGGCTCTAATCTGAACAACACTATGATTACTGATCTCTGCACGCAGTTCAAGATTAAGCATCACAACCCTTCTTCGTATCGTCCAAAGATGAATGGGGCAGTAGAAGCTGCTAACAAGAACATCAAGAAGATTCTACAGAAGATGACTGTTACTTATAAGGATTGGCATGAGATGTTACCATTTGCTCTTCATGGTTATCGTACTACAATACGCACTTCAACAGGGGCAACCCCATTCTCCTTAGTCTATGGTATGGAAGCAGTTCTGCCCATTGAAGTTCAGATACCCTCCTTAAGAATCATGAAGGATGCAGGCTTGGATGAAGATGAGTGGATTCAGACTCGACTTGACCAAATAAATTTGATTGATGAGAAGAGGCTAGAAGCAGTTTGTCATGGCCAGATGTACCAGAAACGGATGATCAAAGCTTTTAATAAGAAGGTTAAGCCAAAAGTATATCAGGCTGGTGATTTGGTAATCAAGCGTATCATATTACCACGGGGTGATCATAGGGGCAAATGGACTCCTACATATGAAGGACCATTTGTAGTCAAAACAGTATTCTCAGGAGGTGCCATGATACTTACTACTATGGACGGTGAAGACTTCCCACAACCTGTAAACACAGACATAGTTAAAAAATACTACGCATAAAAAGAGACCCACTAGGTTGACTAGCCTAGGCAAAAATAAGGGCATCCCGGCGAACCAAAAGGGTTCGGGCAAAAATTAGGGATATATATATATAAATGTACACCCGGCAAGTCGAAAACCTGAAAAGGCGGCTTGGGAAAAAAAGGGTATCCCGGTGGATTGAAAACCTGAAAGGGCAATCCAGGCAAAAGTTAGGGATTAAAGTGTATGACTATGTCTCGTTTGGATCACCCATGCAAACTCCAACCAGTTGTGTTACTTAATTCAAGCTCGAATAGATAAAGATCAATCCAATCGTTTCCGTCTCAACAGCAGAAGATGAGATACTTGAAGATAATGGCAATAGTAGAATTGAAACTCAATAGGATTATTTCCCACATAGCTGATTTTCTTTGTTTTGTAAAAATTTTATGACAAATTCCTCTTACTAGGATTTCTGTCTCCTTGTACAAACTTGCCTATGTATAGGTCACTTGGTGATATAAATAAAATTTCATCTTTGAATCCAGATTTACTTTTACCCTATTTACATAAGCGAAACATCCATTGGTTGTGTTTGAATGTATGTATGCTTTTGAATATGATTGGTGTTTACCAGAAATGCATAAATGCTTGAATATGATTGATGTTTACCAGAAATGCATAAATGCTTGAATATGATTGATGTTTACCAGAAATGCATGAAAATGCAGTAATAATATTTACTAAGGATGAACGAGGGAAAGAATTCAACGAAGCTTCGCCGGTTCATCCCCACAAGACAGCTACAAATCCCCAGTAGGGAAAATCCATCATCATAAATACTTCAAGATACATCTCCCCTTGAATTTATGTCCATCTCTTTTATCCTCAGTCGGGATACTCAGGAACTTATTCCTTCAATAGAAATACGACGAACGAAGACGGGAGGTTATAAATACTATACTATCAAACAAGACGGGAACAAGTTCCTCATATTCTTCAGCAACGAATCGAGATTTATTTTCCCTAGCCAGTAGTTGTTATACAAAGATTTTCAGACGCTTCGGGCTGCATGATTCATACATACATCATTTACATCATACCATAACATATCCATAAATACATAATACATTTACTTAGGTGCATCATACTATAGATGCATACATATTGCATAAACTAACCTTTTCCTTGCAGGATGGTTATATGCAGATAAAACAACATCAACTATTCACAACAGGTCAGAAATGATCCATACATTACTCAAGATGTCCTCGGAGAGTAGGCAAACGGTCTGTAAGAAGATCCATTCCCTAATCCAGGATACTTCCAGAAGATTTCATCTATCTGGTCTTGAATAGCAGGCAAACGGTCTGTACAAAGATCCATTCCCTGGTTCAAGATATTTTCAGAAGATTTAATCTATTGGCCCTTGAATAGCAGGCAAACGGTCTGTACAAAGATCCATTCCCTGGTTCAAGATATTTTCCAGAAGAACTAATCCTGACGTTCTTTTGGCCCTTGAATAGCAGGCAAACGATCCGTACAAAGATCCATTCCCTGGTTCAAGATATTTTTCAGAAGAACTAATCCTGACATTCTTTTGGCCTTTGAATAGAAGGCAAACGATCTGTACAAAGATCCATTCCCCGGTTCAAGATATTATTCAGAAGAACTAATCCTGACGTTCTTTTGACCGTGGAGAGTAGGAAAACGGTCTGTAAGAAGATCCATTCCCTAATCCAAGATACTTCCAGAAGAGATAATCGCCACGAAGATTTATTTCTACTGGTCCATTCAACAATTCAAACTATGTTGCATAAACGATTCAGAGACGGCCTATACGAAGATCTAATACTGATATCAAGTATCAACATAAAGACATCATCACATCCTGATACTTTAGATGGCATCTCCAAGCCCATCTCCAGATGGCATCTCTAAGCCCATCTCCAATTCTTCCAAGTGGCATCTTCAAGCCCACTCAAGCATATACAACTAATCATCAGTGTTACTCTACGCACCGGCGAGTGCAAATTTTTGGGCTTTGGTGTTCAATCCCCTTCAACCTTCCAGGTCACGAATGGCACATATACCAATCTAACCCCTCAAGTTTCAGAAAATTGAACAGGGGCAGCTGTTGCACCCCAAAATTTGCCCTCCACAAGACAAAACATTGTGTACTAAGAGGTTCAAAAGGTTCACAAGGTTCACAAGACATCTCATGAGGTTCACAAGGTTCACAATTAGTCAGAAAGTTTGGCAATTTCCTCAAACAATGCATCCTCCTAAGCAATGCATCTTAAATTAGGGTTTTGACTTTCATCAGGCTAAGTGTACTTCCAAGACTTCAAGTGAGCTTCATAGCATCCTATATGTGTTCAAGAATCCCCATGTCAAGTTTCAAGACTTTCCCAAAAGATTTGCTCAGTCAGATGATCAGATAGGTTAAAATCAGTCAAAGCAGTTAAAAAGTCAAACTGAGGTCAACTGTGGTCAAACCAAAGTCAAACTTCATGATTTTTTGCCAAAATCAAGTACATGAAGTAAAATTCATCATTTGATAAAGGGTTGATCATGATTCATCAAGGAGATTTCAGATCATCAAGAATCAGGAGTTTCTAAATTAGGGTTTTTATAGGAAAAGTCAACTGAACTTTGACCAGCCATAACTTTCACATGCTTCATCAAGAATTTTTCATCCAAAGCTTATTTTGAAGGAAATTGAATTCTCTATAACTTTGTGTCTCACAAGCCAAGCCCAAAAATGCTTCATTTGGAAGGTATGAGCTAAGACATTATAGGTCCTTTTAAAAGTCAACAAAAAGTCAACAACTTCAAAAGAGCATAACTTGAGAATGGTAAAAGATATGGACATGAGACCAAAGAGGTTGATTAGAGGACTCTTTAAGCTTTCCAAAATGTCCAAGAACACCTTCATAGCATTAAAATTGAAGGATTTGTGCCCTTGCAAAGTCTGGAAATGTTTGGGAGGTTTATGAAGCAAATGGGGTCTTAAAACCATAATTCACCAAATGGGCTGACTTTTTTGTGATCCAATTAGTTCCATGACATCATGCACGAAATTAAATTAATATTTTCATAATTTTATTCATTTTATTTTTATTTATTATGATTTTTTATATTAAAAGTCATTTTAAATTCAAATAAAATATAAAATAATGAAAATTTAAATTTATTTGGTTTCTAGAATGTCATAAAGTATATTTGGACTTGATTGATACAAGAATTATGAAGATCATCCTAAAATAGCAAGCTTAGATCAAGATATTTCAAGTTTTAAAGTCAAATCTTTTTCAATCTCAAACTATCCAAATATCTAAAGTTTTGTGCAATTTTTTTGACCTAATTCATTGTACCATATATATACAACACAAGGACAAGTACTATTCACGAATTGGCAGCCTCACAAACAACCTTCAAGCTTCACAAAATCACTTCAAAAACTCATATTCGGATTCAAAGGTAGAGAAGGTTTCAATGAGTTTTGAGCATTGCAATGCGTTCCATGATGTTCATATAACCTACTTGGATCATAAAAAGCACATAAAACACTCTCATTCATACAAACCGAATCTGTGTTCATTCAACATTTGAATTTTTTCGATTTTTATAATACTGACATTATTCTTTGAATTTGATCTTATATTTGTGTTTGTGATGATGTTTGGAGACTTTCTGGATGAATCAATTTGATTTTAGGTACACGGATGCTTAGACGCCATTGTTAGGGTTTTGAGGACGAAATTAAGGTTTAATGCTTAAGCTAATATAAATGAATTTTGATAACGTAGCTTGACTGTGAATGATGTATGGATTGAATTGGTGTGTTAAATTTTGAAAGAAATTACAGGTTTCATGGCCATTGAAGAATCATAGGAATTCCTGCAAAGACCAATTCGCAGGAAAACCCGTAGGAAATTTCGCAGGTCAGGAGGAAGAAGAAGCTGCGCGCGAATTTGAAATTCAAACTTAAACATATATTATATATTTATATTTGTATTATAATGCTTGAATGATGCTTATGGTTTAGTGGTAAGAGAACGCGCATATGAGCCAAAAGGCCTGGGTTCGATTCCCAGGTTTCGTATTTTTTTTACTTTGTTATATTTGTCAGGTTTTACATATAATTGTTTGTACCTATTCTATATCACAAGCGCGCACGCAGTCCAGTGGATGGCTTGTTGGTCCAAGGAGAATGAGGCCTAGGGCGTGGGTTCGATCCCTGCCCCAGGTAAGTTTTCAATTTTTATTTTGCTTAATTATTTTATTTAATTATTTTATGGTTAATTAAATATAATTATGTTTAATATACATATGTAAATAATTCTAAAATAACATGTAAATACTTTATATTTTCTAAAAAACCTCTAAAATTATTTTATAAATTCTAGGCCTAATTTTTTTTTATTTATTATATACTTAAATCAAAATATGTATATTTATTTAATAATTAAATTAGTATTGTAAATTAAATTATAAACCCTAATATTTTTAAAACCCTAATTTATTTTCTAATTACTTACAACCCTAATTTTCTTTTAAAACCTTAATTTCTCATTTTAATTATTCTTGTTTAATTATACTTAATAAATATTTCTAAATCATGTAAATAAATTAGTATATAATTATTATTATTGTTTTATTATCATCTCAAAATTCTTTAAAAAATTATTATTTATTTAAATCTAAAAATATTTAATTGATTTCTATATTGTATATTATTGTGCTAACCTCTTTTCTCTTATAATTATTTTTGTTGCTGATCTTTTATTTATTTATTATTATTATTTAAATTGTTTTATTATAATGTAACTGTACAAGCCATGTAATAGTTGTAGTATTGTTTATTTATTTATAAATATATTGCTATGGTTAGTAAAATAGGGAGTGAAAACATGTTTGAAATTTAAAATTAATTTAGATCACTAATTATAAGATAAATGTATGAACTTGTACACGCACACACGTAAGTCGATCTTTGATCGCCATCTCACTTTCTTAAGGATATCCCTCATGTTGCCTAAATAAAAAGGTCAAGTAAGGTGTCTAAAAGCAAAGTCCCTTAAAATATCATCTAGTCCCTTTACGATTATAAGATCAAGTCCCTTCGAGGTTGCCTTCGTGAATGATCTTGTCCCTTTCGAATAAAAGATGATAAGTCCCTTCGTATTGCTAAGACACCTTACAGTTGCCTAAACACAGATGACCCTTCACGTGTCCCTTATAACATCCAAGGTAATGACTACCTATTCCTTAATAATAGGGATAGTCTTACCATTGAAAGAACATTTAAGAACAGAAAAGATTCAATTTAGGGTAGGTTCCTCTTAAGTACTTGCTCACTCCTTCAAAAACATTTCATAACACTTCATATTTTCAAACAATTTTCAAAACAAAGTCTTTATATATATATCCATACAAGGATCATTATAAAGTACTTAAGAAAATTTTTAATCACACACTACACTTCTCTAAACAATTTAAAGTGAGCTAAGTAACTAAGAGCCCATGGATAACCATGGATGTAAAGGGTGCTAACACCTTCCCTTTACATAACCTACCCCCCGAACCCAAAAATCTTTTAAGGTCTTTCCTGTTCTTTTATGCCCTTTCCTTTGGATAAAATAAAAGTCGGTGGCGACTCTTGCTATCCGCAACATTTAACTAAAGTCAGTTCTCCCACCGTGTTACAGAACTGGCGAAGTTCCCCTAACTAGGGGTGGTAAAGATTGCTTGTGTCTTAAGGCTTGAACTGCATATGTCAATGCTCAGGTGTTGCAGGCTCGGACGACGAGTGCGTTACCGTCTTGCAAGATGACAAGTAAGAGCAAGTTCGCACGTAAAAAGTGAAGGTGATGAGAAGAGAAGTCCCGAAGGAGAGACGTTTATTGTTTGTTCTAGTCTTTTAAAGAAATTTTTTTGTTGTTTTTGTTTTTGGTATTTATTAAGTGTTTTTTAGGTTTTTGTATGAAGATGAGAAGAGAAGAACCAAAAGGATTTAAAAGGTAAAAAAAAAGTCTAACGGGGGACTAACAAATCCTAAATATTATCATGCATGGATGAGCCTAAGTTAGTGTGGCTTGAGTTCTATCCTAATGAAGAAGAAAGAAAGAAAAGAAAGGAAGAAGAAGAGAAGAAAATAAAGGAAAAAGTTAGAATACAACTTACTCCTCTAAAGGAGATAAGTTGTCTCTAAAGGGGGTAAAGAAGAAGTTGATCAAAGGATGGCATAAGGCACATCAAAATCACAAAGGATAAAGCATAATAAAAGAAAAGATGAAGAATTTAAATGTGGACATCATCCACCATTCACTTACCATGAGCCCCTGAAATGGTTAGAACACATTCAAATGACAAAATGAACAAATTTAAACCAAATAAGATGCAAGCAAAGCAAAAGATCCCCTAAAATAATTACAACCAGGAGCAAGGAATTCCACTTATCATGCTAAGACACATCAACAAAAATCAATCAAGAGTTAAAGCAACTAAGTCATTACAAAGCATTACGAGCTCTCACAAAGAAACAACACAAATGAGGTACAAAGAAGTCATAAAAGTTAGGAAATCATCATACAACTTAATACCAGAACCCTATCATGCTAAAAATGTGCCTAAGAAACATAAAAGATCACAAGAAGAAACATACAAGTTCAACCATGGGAAGCATATGAGCAAAGAATGGGATGTGAACATCCAAACATTTGTGAGAACTTAAGATATGAGCAAATTAAAACAAACACAAGGTAATACATACATCATGACCAGAGGCATATATACATGTTAAAGGGACCTCAAACACCTCATAAAAGTTGCCACAAGTGCCTTAATAACCCTAAAAGGTAAGCATATGACACAAAGAGCTCAAATTAGGTCAATCAAGCAAGGAAAAATCATAATAAATGGAAATCACATTCAAACATTTTGCAATTAAACATAAGTGATCCTTAAATATATATAAACATAATGCCAAAAGGACAAGCTCAAAATTAGAAGCAAAGTTGGTCAAAGAATTTCCCTAATATGAACTAGGGTTTTGAAACTTATACACAAAGTAACTTGTCAAAAGTATACATACAAATTTCTAAAAATCAGGAGAAAAATCACTAAAAACTAAATCATATCACTAAACAAATGCAAAAAGACCCAACTCAAAATTACAATCCAAGATCAAGATACAAAATGAACAATATAACAAGCATTTAAAAATGAATTAAAACCAATATTAAACTCAAAAATTAATTTCTGCGTGACAAATAAAAATAAATGAAAAGTGAACATACCAAAAATTAAATAAAATTAATAGATTCATTCATGATTTTTTTTATAATTTTTGGATTACTTTTACTATTTTTTAAAATCAAAGAGCAAACAACAATTAAAATAAAATAAAAATAAAGAGAAACAAAAGAGGGGTGCATTCAGTAAGAGGAAACAATTCAAATTAAATGGGCTTATGAAAGAGAGGGGTGCATATAGCACTACAGGCCCATGGATCATGTGCAGGTGTCATATAGTTAACATGGAAATTCAGTAAAATATGGAAAAAAAGAAAGCCAATGGATCAGATAAACGCGCAGGATTTAGTCAACATCTAGGACTAGTCAACAGATCAAAGGAATCAGCGCGTGGGTGCATCATTACTATGGTGTGGTGCGAAACAAATGGAATTATTCAAATTAAATTATAAACACAAAGTCACGTGAGTGAGAGGCTGGATTTTTAATGCGCTGTCACAACAAGGACCATCTAGATCAACGCATCTAACTATCATGGCATCATCTTCTTCATTTTTGAATTTTCCAGAATATGGTGACGGAGCCCTAGCTCCGGTCACTGGAAAATTCAAACGCATGAACAAAAATACACAGAAAAATCTTAAAATCTCCAGATCACATAATTAAAGCACACTGATCTAAAATATCACACTAGATTTCGCATTAGGTTAACACATAAACCAGATCGAAGCAAAACAAGAACACATGTCAAACTTTAAATCAACATATCTCCCTCAATACTCAAGCAAAATCAATTCCAAACACATCATTACAATCAGCAAAGCAAGTATATCATAATATGCACAACTAATTTCATTTCTGGATCTATGAATTTGGATGATACCTGAGATATGCAGAGCTCGAATTAGGACCAGAAAAGCTTGCTCCAGTTGTAGATTGACTCACTTTAACCTCTCCTTGCAAAATAAATGCAAGAGAGAGTCTGGATTGGCTTAGATCTTGAAGTTTGCACTGAACTGCACCACTTTGGCACCTTGATCAATCTTGAGTTTTAGTTGAAATGAAAGGTAGATTTATGATCCTTATGCTCTCAGGATCAAGAATATGCAAAGAAATTAGGAAATGGATGAGAGAATTAGGAGAATCGAAGGAAATAATATAATGTGAAAAAACTTTGGTGTGAGAGAATGGTGATGAATCTGCAGCAAATGAAACCATAGTTTTCTTTTATAGTGTGCCAATGAACACTGATGAAAGAATGAGAGGAAATGCACGTGAGAAATGAGTGGGAGGATTGATTTTGCAAAAATGCAAGAGTGATGTAAGGGAGTGAATTGCTCATGCTCTTCATCCTTCCTTGCACATGTTAAACTCCCATCCATCCCTTGATTCATAAGTGAACATATCCTGGCCTTTGGATGTTGGTATCATGCCTTTTGAATGTTCATGCACTTTTGCATTTTATGAAATACATCCCTTCCCGTGCATGATTTTAAAGTTATTTCTTGTGCCAAATGCCTTTCATGCAATGCCTTGTGATAATATGACCTTACGTTTCCCATGAAACAACTTGAAAACAAGATATGAGTCTTTTTGCACTTTGGTAGAAAGTTAGATTTTAGGTAAAACCCTAAAAGTAACCAAACTTCATTTGAGCATAACTTTTCAACCATGAAGGCTATGGACATGTTCTTGTACATTTTGAAAATGGGAGAGCCTACTCTACAACTTTCATGTTCAAAGAAATTTCATTTGGAGTCATTTTGGTCATGAAAGAATGCTTTGAAATCTAGGGCAAAACTTGCTAAATTTGGAAAGTTTTATTACATGCCATATGCCAAAAATGGAAAGTATTGTAAAACCCCTTGATTCTTGACTTTTGAACTTGCAAAACCTCTTTTATGACCTTAATAACATCTCTTGGCTTGAAAAGTAAGATTGAAACCTCTGAATGGCCACAATTGACTTTTCTAGAACTCAGTTTGACCAATTTCTTCCTTTGCAAGTAACTGATGAATTGACTGTCTTCCTCAATGAGTTTTCTCACCAAATTTCATCCATAGGATTCAAACATCATATAAGAGACTCTGAACACAAGAAATGGCCAAAGACACAAGAAATCCCTGCTCAAAAGTGAAACCCTAATCTGAAAACCAATTGTATAGGAGCTTGTTGCATCCTTGATCTTCTGATGATCTTCAAGCCTTCTTGATATTTAGAAAGGGCTTTGAGCTTGTATATGACATGAAGACACCTTGTGGAACCCTTGAAATATCACTTGACCTCTTTCTTGGACTTTCAAAGCTTCAAATTCCTAAATGACTGATCATATGCCCAATGCTAGAACATGAGGATGTTATGCTTCATTTTTCTATGCTAGATGCCAATGATATGATATGCCCATGATGATTATGATGTGAACATGATGATAAAAGAGAAGAGGGAAAATTTAGGGTGTTACACTGGCCAAGGGTGATCTAAGACTTCATCTCCTTCTTTAGTAGGTGTGAAAAGTGTCAAATAGTCACTCTAGGGACAAATTTTCCAGATGAGGACCTCCATTCCATTTCCTCTCCTTGGTTGTTTCATCGGTGGGGAGTAGATATCCCGTGACCATTTGTTTCACCCCAAAATTTGCCCTCACAATACAAGACTTTGTGTGCTAGGAAGGTTCACAAGGTTCACAAGATTCACAACACTTACAAGACCTTTCATGAGGTTCATGAAGTCTACAAGTCATTTTATGAGGTTCACAAGGTACACAAGGGTCACAATACCTCCCATGAGGTTCACAAGACATCTTATGATGGTTCACAAGGTTCACAAAGTTCACAATTGGTCAGAAGAGTCGACAATTCCCTCAGACAATGCACCTCCTAAGTAGTGCATCCAAAACTAGGGTTTTGACTTTAATCAGGCTAAATGGATTTCCAAGACTTAAAGTGAGCTTCATAACATCTTATATGTGTGTAAGAACCCCCATGACAAGTTTCAAGACTTTTCTCAGAAGTTTGCTCAGTCAAATGATCAGATAAGTCAAAATCAGTCAAAGTAGTTAAAAAGTCAAACTGAGGTCAACTGTGGTCAAACCAAAGTCAAACTTCATGATTTTTTGCCAACATCAAGTATATGAAGTAAAATTCATCATTTGATCAAGGGTTGATCATGATTCATCAAGGAGATTTCAGATCATCAAGAATCAGGAGTTTCTAAATTAGGGTTTCCTTAGGAAAAGTCAACTGAAGTTTGACCAGCCATAACTTTCACATGCTTCATCACCAAGTCTCCATCCAAAGCTCATTTAGAAGGAAATTGAATTCTCTACAACTTTGTGTCTCACAAGCCAAGCCCAAAAATGCTTCATTTGGAGGGTATGAGCTAAGACATTATAGGTCCTTTTGAAAGTCAACAAAAAGTCAACAACTTCAAAAGGGCATAACTTGAGATTGGTAAATGATATGGACATGAAACCAGTGATGTTGGTTAGAGGACTATTCAAGCTTTCCAAAATGTCCAAGAACACCCTCATAGCATTAAAATTGAAGGATGTGTGCCCTTGCAAAGTTGGGAAACTTTTGGTTGGTTTATGAAGAAAATGGAGGTCTAAAACTAATTTCTTCTAAATGGGCTTGCCATATGATGACCCAATCCACACCAAGACATCATGCACGAAATTAACTTAATATTTTCATTATTTTCATTATTTTATTTTTATTTATTATGATTTTTTATATTAAAAATCATTTTAAATTCAAATAAAATATGAAATAGTGAAGATTTAAAATTATTTTGCTTCTAGAATGTCATAAATGATATTTTGATCTAATTGATACAAGAGTTATGAAAATCATCCCAAAATAGCAAGGCTAGATCAAGATATTTCAAGTTTTAAAACCAAATATTTTTCAATCTTAAAAGGTCCAAATATCCACAAGTTTGTGAAAGCTCTTAACCTAATTTCATCCACTCCTATATATACAACATGAAGCAGCTTCAAAGAGAGGATTTTGGCAGCCTCTCACCTGGTCTCAAAACTTCAAAAAATCATACAAAAACTTGATTTCGGTTTCTAAGTTAGAGTGCTATAGAGATGATTTTTGGACAACAACATTGAGGTTTCCTGAACCTATTCCAATCATCCTCATCATCAAATTCATGCCAAATCATACAAACCAAATTCATATTCTTGCCTTTCTTTTGGTTTTTTTCAATTTTAATGATTTACGCATGATTAATTGATTTTGATTACATAATATGTTTATTTGATTGTGTAGATGGTTTTTGGATAGTTGGATTTAAGTTTCGATGCAGGAATCATAGGGCACCATGGAGAACTAAACTATTGGTTAATCTGTTGTAATCTGTTTTCGTCGATACTTCGAAGGCTGCAGTAGTGATAAACATTACAGACTGACAGGTAAGTCAGGTAAGTACTACTGTTTCGATTTGCTCCGAATTTTTTCCAGAAGTTCAGAAAAAAATCGACAAACAATACTCTTTTAGAATAGAATTCTAAAAGATTTCGACCCTCAAAATCGCAAATTCCTCTTTTTTCTATTTTATTTGATTTATTTTCTATTTTCATATTCTCAAAAAAATCTAAAAAAAATTGTGCGTTCTTTATTTGATTTTATTAGATTTTTAGCATCGTTTTAATATTTTTTAGATTTTATTTTAATCGCTTTTCTTATTTTTCATTATTTTAAAATCTGCAGCAATTTTATTTGATCCTGTTTATTTCTTTTTTTATTCTTCCAACAGTATATACCAAAAATATGCAGGTGGGAGGAAAAAGATGGTGTGTGGCATGCGTTGATTGCCCTAGTGACAAAGACCTAAGGTTGTATTTGTTACACTTATTCATATGCAGGCCCACAACCTAGTGACGAGGAACTGAGGTTTGGAGCATTTTGATGAAGAAACGTGGGTGTCCCAGTGGCAAAGAACTCAATGAAGCAAAAAGGGCAAACCCCCAATATTTTTGGTATCTCTAACTTTATTTTTCCTTTTTTCATCAAATTATGTATTTTCTTTGAATTTCCTTATTATTATTATTAAACTAATTTCAAAAAGATAAAACAAAATCCTTTTTTTTTTAAAAACTTATATTTTTTTTTTATAAACCTTAATTTTTTCCCTAAACCTTAATTTTAAACCTAAGTCTTAATTTTTTTCATAAACTTTAAACCCTAAAAATTTAGCCCTAATCTTTATCTTAAAACCCAAATTTCGCCATAATTTTTACCCTAAAATTTTTCCTAAACCTTAAATTGTTTTTTAAACCTTAAATTTTTTCTCAAACCATAACCCTAATTGTTTTCTTAACCTAGTCTGCAAACTTTTTTTCTTCTAATTTATTCACTCATTTTTATGTTATTCATTCACTGTTTTCCTGATTATGTAACTGCTTCGCCTTTGTAATAATTGGTTTTTATTATTTTCCGCCATTATTATTATTATTATGTAACTGCCCCTAAGCCATGTAATAGTGTAGGAATTTTATTTTCTGTCTTTTAATTTCTGCCATTTATTTTTCATATTAACTGCGTGGTTAGTAAATAGGGTGTGGAAACTATTTGTAATTAAAATTAATTTAGATAATTAACTTTAAAAGATAAATATTTGAAAATAAACACTCACACACGTAAGTCGATCTTTGATCGCCATCTTGCACTTCCTAGGGTATTCCTCTTGGTTGCCTTAAAACAAAAGGTCAAGTAGGGTGTATAAAGCAAAGTCCCTCATTTCACATCATCTAGTCCCTTAAACAGATAAAAAGATCAAGTCCCTTCGAATGTTGCCTTCGTAATGATCTTGTCCCTTTCGAATAAAGATGATAAGTCCCTTCGAATTGCTTATACACCCCACAGTTGCCTAAATAACAGATGTCCCTTCACTTGTCCCTCACATCCAAGGTAATGACTACCTATTCCTTAATAATAGGGATAGTCTTACCATTTAAAGGATAAAGAACAGAAAGACTTAAACTTTAGGGTAGGTACCTCATAGTTACTTGCTCACTACTTAAAAATTTCTCAAACACTTTATACTTTCAAACCAATTTTCAAACACAAGTTTTTACGCATCCGTACATGGATCATTATTAACTCTTATGAAAATTTCTATTCACACACTTCACCTTTTCAAAAACATTTTTAAGTGAGCTAAGTAACTAAGAGCCCATGGATAACCATGGATGTAAAGGGTGCTAACACCTTCCCTTTACATAACCTACCCCCCGAACTCAAAATATTTTTAAGGTCTTTCCTGTTCTTTTATGTCCTTTCCTTTTGGATAAAATAAAAGTCGGTGGCGACTCTTGCTATCCGCAACATTTAACTAAAGTCAGTTCTCCCACCGTGTTACACCATTCTCGTTAGATATAGGATAACTCAAGTTCCTAATTATAGAAGTTGACTATTTTACAAGGTGGGTTGAGGATGAGGCTGTTGCACGAATCTCAGCTGAGAATGTGAGGAAATTTTACTAGAAGAACATCATCTGTCGGTTTGGTTTTCCAGGAGTTATAGTCACGGATAATGGGGCTCAATTCGCCAGTACATTTGTGGTAGAATTTTGTAAAGATTATGGAATAGAAAACTTATTCACCTCATTGGAACACCCACAAACTAATGGTCAAGTTAAGGTAGCTAATAAAATGATCTTAGGCAAAATAAAAAAGAAACTGGAGGAAGTAAAAGGAATGTGGGCCGAGCTCCTGCCATCAATCTTATGGTCTTATCACACAATCCTGTATTCTACCACCAAAGAGACTCCTTTCATAATGGTGTATTGGGATGATGCAATGATTCTAGTAGAAATGAATATCCCCACTTGGAGACGTGAACACTTATAAGAGGTTGCCAATAGGGATAATAATTTAAAAATATCGACAAACCTGATAGATGAAATCCGAGAAGTAACACAGATTAAAGAGGTAGCTGCAAAACAAAGATTGGCAGGAAGGTACAATCTAAAGGCCATGCAAAGAGAGTTCTTTGAGGGTGATTTGGTCTTGAAAATAATTATAGATCCTAAGAACAAAGGAAAACTTGCTCCCAATTGGAAAGGCCCGTTTAGAGTTCTGCGGAAGCTAAACAACGGAGCCTGCAAGTTAGAAACCTTAGAAGGAATAGAAATACCTAGGAATTGGAACATATCCTATCTCAGATTGTATTTTAGCTTAAAATATCATGTAATATTTTAATAAATAAAGAAGATTCGGGTCACACTCTTTACCCTTGCAAGGGAAAGGGTTTTTAACGAGGTACCCGACCTTTGCAGAATACTTACGCTTTGGTTTCAGATACCCAACTTTAAGAGTTATAACTCATTAAAAACCCATATAAATGTGTAAACATGCTTCGTATAAATAGGTCACTCATAAACATCGTGATTTTCTCTTCGTAGTGTAGGAAAAACTCATATAAACATGTTGATTATATTCGTGTACATAAGTCGCCCGCAAATATGTTGACTTGTTCCGCGTAGGGTTGGTTAAACTCCTATAAACATATTGATTACATCTGTGTACATAGGTCGCCCATAAACATGTTGACTTTCTCCGTGTAGGGTTGGTTAAACTCCTATAAACACGTTGATTACATCCGTGTACATAGGTCACCCGCAAACGTGTTGACTTTCTCTGTGTTAGGTTGGTTAAACTCCTATAAACACGTTGATTACATCTGTGTACATAGGTTACCTACAAATGTGTTGAAATGCTCCATGTAGAGTTGGTTAAACTCCTATAAACACGTTGATTACATCCGTGTACATAGTTCGCCCACAAACGTGTTGACTTGCTCCGCGTAGGGTTGGTTAAACTCCTATAAACACGTTGATTACATTTGTGTACATAGGTTGCCCGCAAACGTGATGATTTGCTCCGTGTATGGTTGGTTAAACTCCTATAAACACGTTGATTACATCAGTGTACATAGGTTGCCCATCAACATGTCAACTTGTTCCATGTACAAGTAGGTAAAAATTCCTATAAAGCATACACTGCATAGATAGGTCTCCCATAACTGGTTGGTATCCTCCCATAAAGGCATTAACCATGCCATATGCAAGTGCCTCAATGGCCAGTTTAAAAGGACGAAGTATCCAAGCTTCCTGATCATAAAGAGAATAGTTTGGGGCTTATGAAAGTCAAAATCTTTGATACGCCCTAACAAGTAGTCGACCACTTTGAAAGCTTAAAACTTTCAAAGTCCCCCAAAGGCCCTACACGTAGGGCTCCTTATGTGTAGACAAATAAATAAATAAATTATCCACAAGCATGTCAACTCGCAAATTAAATAACATTTTGTTGCTCCCAAGGATTTGCATCCCGGTACAAGCGCGAACGGTCGGAGAAAGGAGAAAATGAAAATGAAGAGAGTCGCCAGCTAGGCATTTTTATCCCGAAGGAAAGGTAATGCTGCATAAACCTAAAAAAGATGGATAAGACGGTCGCGAACCAGAGAAAATGAGAAAGGGGGTTGGTTACAACATGGGAAGGTATTAGCACCCAGATTGTTCGTCGTACTCGACGGGATCCACGCTTGAAAGTTTGTGTTAAAAAGGGGTAGGTGTGTGTGCTATCTGTGTGCAAAAGCTAAGAAAAGAATGTACATGTGTTAGTGCAAAAAGGTGAAATGCTCAAAACTGAGGCTTAGAAAAAATGCTGGAAGAGGGGGAAGACAAAGAGACTTTTGTTCGATAACTATTAAGTTATGCCTACGTATCCTCGCGTGCAATGAGGAAGTCAGAACACCGTAGTTCGACTCAAAGAGACTGAAAATAAATTTGACTGCGAACTTCTTACTTGCCTATGCTCAAGTGTATGACTCGTCTGGCTCGAGTGCTAACTGTCTTGCATTAGAAGGAAGAAACAAGTTCTCGTTTGTGAATGAATGTGATGAGAAAAGAATCCTGAAGGAGACGATTATTGTTTGTTTGTGTTTTCAGTTTTGTTATTGTTTTTGGTGTTTTTCATAAGTTGATGAGCTTAAGCCTAAATCAAAGGCTTGTGAACTTATTATATCCTCCCTGATTAGGGATAATGAGCCTACTTAAGTATGAGATAAGCATCTCAACTTAATTACCATGATGATGTAGGATTAGATCATTAACCTACTTGTGATTAATTAGATGTTTTTGGGTTTTTGTTTAGTGTTAAGTAATGAGTTTAATCTCTAATCAAGATTAGTGGACTCATTACACCATCCTAATAGAAGGATAATAGATGAGAACACTTAAGCTGAGAAAGATACCTCAACTTAATCCATGGTTAGGGATTAAATTCATTATATAACAAACCTTTATTAAGTGGATTTTAATTAAGGGATGAGATTAAGAAGTGGATTTTATGATTTGTAAGACAACTTGAGGGGGACTTGTCCATTAAACACTAGAGTTAGTCCTTCTTAACCATAAGGAAGAATTAGAACCCTAATGTAAGGCCCAAGTTACAAGATAAAGCCTTGATGATTATTAAGATGATTTGATTAAGAGGTTTAAAAAAATTAAAGGTTAACACTTAGGATTAAAGTTATACACTCCATCCTAAGAGAAGGATGCAGGCATAACCCTAATTCCAAAGTCCTAAAACTTTAAGAGTTTAGTCTCTGATTATTGAGATGAGGAGAGAGACTCAAGGAGACTCAAAGGTAAAAACTAAGGGGGACTAATCACAACCCTAATTATTATCATGCTTGGATGTTCCTATGGTTTGTAAGGCTTAAGAAATATCTTCAAGGAAGCCACCAATGGAAGAAGCAGATGAAAGGAGGATGAAGCAGAAGAATAAGTTACTTACTTCAATGAAGAAGATAAGTAACTTAAAGAAATAAAGTGAGAGAGATGGAACACAAGTGAACAAGTTCACTTAAAAGACAAGTTAAAATGCATATGAAAGAGATAAGAAGAAGTGAGAGGTGAAGGCAAATCCACCTCCCAAAATTACTTACCACCTGAAAGTGTTAGCATGAATGCATAAGGTATAAAGCATAAAGAAATGAAGTGAAATGAGATGAAATGAGATGAAATGACCAAAGTCAGAAGTGTTCATGCAATGTTAATGTCATGTGAGATGATGCAAAGGCATATAAAGTGCATATGTATGATCATACAAGAATGAGATGTCATGTAAGCATGCTTTGAAGTTTGAAAACACATGAAAGTTTATGAAATGGAATGAATGCTAAACATGGAAAATTAATGAAGAAATGATTGAGCATGGTTCTAACATGTCCTAAGATGTCTAAGATGACATATGAATTCAAGAAATGTCATGGCAAGTTCATGTATTGATGCATATACAAGGTGAATGCAAATGAACACATAAAATTAGGATTTTATGGACAAGCAAGATGCAAATGAATAAAACAGAAGAAAATGACATGATAAAAATTTGCAATCAAGCTCAAATAAACCATAATCCCATATTAGGTCACACCCCAAAGGAGAAGGTCAGAAGCCTAACCAATCAAAAGTTATGAATTTCCTAAGTTTTCTAGGGTTTTTGGGTGGTTCAAAGGGGAAAATGAAAATCAATTTGAAAATGCAAGATAAATTTATGAGGAAAAAGACCTATAAACTACATGAAATACATAACACAATGCAAAAAGAATCAACTTCAAACTCTTCTTGGTTAGACAGAAATGATTTTTTTAAAGTTAGGGTTCAAAAATATGATTTTAATGACCCTTAATTCAAAGAAAATTCACAAATTATGATCAAACCTAAAAAGAAATTTGTGTGAAGAGTTTGAAAATGTTTCTAAATTCATTGGGATGATTCATGATTTTTTTGGTGATTTTTAGAAACCTAAATGTATTTTTAATTAATTAAAAGACTTTAATTAATTAAAAATAACATTTAAATATTTTAAAAATACTTTTTTAATGCAAATAATAAAATAAAAATCATTTTTGGAATGAGCTTCTAATCCATTAAAATCCACAAATCTCAAGCAAATTGTTACGAAAACATAATCAACCACAAGTAATACGAAAAGCACTTAAAGAATGCCGAAATGGCGAGATGGAGAGAATAACTTAAAGCAAGCATGGTTTTAGATCACCAACCTATGAAGCGGAGAAGTGCTTTGGTAAATGTTGCAAGAATCGGAGCTTGAACGAAGAGAAATCCAAGAATCTGCGAATGCGCAAAATAAATGTGTTCTTGATGCTTGAGACTTCTTGCACTTCCGATAAGTCGAAATATCACCAAAAACCAATAGCTTCTTCTTCCATAATGCACAAATCAATGGAGGTTGGAGGCTAAGATTTAAGATTTTCAAGTTTCAATGTGAAACTTGGAGAGATTCCTTGAAAAAAGCTTTGGTGAAAAGGGAAAATGGAGGAAAAGTGAGAGAGAAAAGTGATTCTAGAAATGAGAATTGTGAAATTATGATAGTGAAAAATTGGGAAGCTTTTGCATTGAAGTGATTAATGATTATATAGAGGCTAGGCTGGGAGCTAGGTTTGGGAATGGAGTTAGGTTTAGGAATGGAGTTAGGGTTGAGTTAGTTAGGGTTAGGGTTGGAGAGATAATATTCCTTGGAATATTCGTTGGAATATTCTTTGGGATACTCTAGAAGGTGGTAGAACATGGTATAAGCATCCAAGGGAAATGGAGTGGAATTGAAGTGGAAAAAATAAGAGGGGAGAGAATGAAAGGAAATGTGGAAGGAAAGTAGAGGTAAAATGGAGGGAAAGGTGAAACCAACCACTTTTCAAATGATTTTTCTCAAAATCCACCACCGTTAACCGGTTAATCAATCTGTTAACTGGTTATTGGACTAAAAATCCCAATTCTTTGATTTCTTGGAAGGCCTTCTCATGGAATTGATTCGTATTATTTTTTGTAGTGTCTTTTCTTCTCTTGAGTCCTGAATATGCTCAAGTCTTGCCCAACCACATGTCTCATGCACATGCAAATGCTCATGATTTATTATTATTATTTATTTATTATTTTTTATGATGTGCAATGCTCAAATGCTCATGCGAAATGTCGAAGCATAAACCACTTGAGATTGGAAATAAATTAAGAGGGCAAATTTTGAGGTATTACAGGTGGGACTTGCGATAATAAGGGAAAAACTCACTAAGCTTCTCATCAGTGGTTTCAACTTTAGCCAAAGGGCCAGAGAGAGCATAAGCACATCCATTAACAATAAAAGGAACCATTACCTGAGAGTTATACAAGCTTCTTATTTTATCAAGCTTGGGTTCTGGTACAAATTGATGGTTCTTAACCGTCATAGGTTCAGAGATATTGGTGAACAGAGAAAGAGTTTATTTAAAAACAAAGGCCTTTCCTTTTTGGTTCTTCTTTTCTGAAGCAGTAGCCTGTGAAGACACCATTGTTGGAGATAAAAAATGGGTGTTTTAGGGTTTCTTGGGAAGAAAGTGGAGAATATTGTGAGTAAGAAAAAGAAAGTGTTTGCAAGAGATCAAAAAAGATTTTTTGATTGCTGATGAGGTTATTTATAGGCGTGGGAGTGAGAAGTTGCATAGTCTAGCCATTAATACAAATATAAGGATGGTGAGACGCATGGCACGCTGGATTGGACTTGTTGGAGGTAGCAGTTATCATGAGACGTCTTGGCGCTCTGTTTCAAGAAAAAATTCATGATGAAGAGACATCAAAATACAGCTGATGGGACGTCTTGGGATTTGCCATTATGTTATGATGTCACGCGCATGATTGAAGAATCAGAACAGTTTTTCAGATCGTGGGTTAGGTGGTTACAACCATACTTTCGTCTGACCAAAAAGTTTGGCGTCGAAATGTTAATATCAAAAAATGATCTTTTCATCAAAATGGTCGAGAAGAACATTTTTTGGGGGTAATTTGTTATCTCCCAAATTTCGATGCTAATATAGTTGGAATATTTGGCTTAGAAAAGAATTTTTCGTTGTAAGCTAAAAGTAAGGTTTTTCGACCTTACTCAATGAAAGGTGTAGGTTGAAGGAACCCCCACCTACAGATTTTGTACTTAGAGGAATTCTGAATTTGGAGTATTTCTAAGTATTGATGGAATTTGACCATGCATTGTTCGACTAGAAATGGAAGTTACTCAGATTGCGCGCTCTCAAGCATTGGAGGGAAAATGTGTAACCTTCAATTCAAAAAACAAGGACAAGTGGCACAAGATGAAGCTTCTTCAACATGCAGCGTGACAAGTGTCACAATCTTGGAATAAAATTGTCGAAAGCGGTTACATTGTATTTCTATAAATAGTTTAGTCTAATGTTAGAATAAGTGTGTGTGTGTGTGTGTGTGTGTGTGTGTGAACATGTTGTACTAGTAACTCAGTAAACACTCAAAGTACCCGTGTGTAGAGAAACGAGTGAAGTGAGAATGTACGTGATGTAAACACCACCATTTTTATCTTTAATTTCATTTATCCTTCAAGTCATTTATCTTTTAAGTATTTTATGTTAAAGCATTTTACATTGTCTTTTCATTTACTTTTAAAGCAATTTACTGCATTTTCTCTACATTTCCTACCCTTTTAACATTCTTGACTTACATATATCAATTCATTTACTTTGAAAGTTCTCTTTTATCTTATTTTCTTGTTCTTTATTACTTTCTGAGTCATGTCGAAGGATTCATGATAGTTTTCCAAAAACATCATAATCAACAAACTATTAGCACATGTCCTAGGATCCATCTGGTCGATCCTATGAGTAACTAAAGGTGTTTTAGTATCTTTAGAAGACCAGCGGTTGTTTACCAATTTTGGGGGTAAGCACTCTCTTACCAAAAATTCTTTTACATGGTTTACTACGCTACCACCTGGTTTGATTTGTAATTGGACTTAATTGGAGCGTTTATTCCCTGAGCAGTTTTACATGTGTCAACCTAAAATTAGTTTGAAAGAATTGGCTAGTGTTAAACAAAAGTTTAATGAGCTAATAGATGATTATTTGAACAGGTTTCGAATACTCAAGGCTAGGTGTTTTACACAGGTTCCTGAGCATGAACTTGTCAAAATGGCTGCTGACGACCTAGATTACTCTATTAGGAAAAAGTTGGACATCCAGTACTTGAGGGACATGGCCTATTGGCTGATAGAGTTTGACAGTTAGAACGTGTGAGAGACGAAAAGGCCAGGGAAAATAAAAACAAAAGAATAGCCTACATTGTATTTCATGAAGGGGTCGAAGAAATATATGACAAACCCATAGAGTTCGAAGAAAATGAAATAGACCTTTGAATGGAAAAAACCCTGTCAAAACTGTAAAGAATGATAGGCTTCCAAAGAAAACATATACTTTCGATATCACTAAATGTGACGAAATATTTTATTTGTTAGTTAAAGATGGTCAAATATTAGTGCCTCCAGGTGCTAAAGTACCACCTTTAAAAAAAAGAAAAAGGAGAGGTTTTTGCATATACCATAATTTTTTTGGTCATAAGACCTCTCAATATTTTCTTTTCAGGGATCTGGTGCAGAACGTTATATAGGAGGGAAGGCTCAAATTTGGGGAGACAACTAAGAACCAAATAAATATTGATGTTGATCCTCTTCAAGTAGCGGAGGCGAATTATACTGAATCTAGCAAAGTGAACATGATCGAAGCTGCTAAAGATTCTGACAGTAGTACAGGCAGTGTCGACACCAATGAGGCTCTTGTTAACAATGTTGTGATAGGCGAAGTGACCAAAGATGTCATTAAATATGTTGTGTTTTACAATTTCACTAAAGATGTTGATGGCTTCCAGATGGAACATTTCATATGTGTAGCGACCGAATTTTTCTTCAGGACATCAGCTGATGTCGAGAGGGTTGGTGTCGAGACAATTGCAGAACCATAAAATACAGTTGAAGAGTCGAATCTTCAAATTGTGACGAAGGAAACTACTTATAGTTTCATAAGAATGGACAAGGCTAATGAGGACTTAAATGTGGACTTCTCCAAGTTAGATCTGAAGGATGAAGTCGATGTGAACCAAGTTCGATGGACAAGCCTAGTGATGAAGTGCCAAATGACAAATGGGTGAAACCTATCGACTCCAGAGTAAAGGGAAAGTCGAAGTGGACCAAGTTCGATGTGGAAATGGGTTATTCGATGGACTATAGAAAAGAGTTTAGGTCATCCAAGAAAGCTGCATATGTATCTGAAAACTACAAGGGTAAGAACCTATGTTGAGGCCACAATGGCGAAGGGAGTAGAGACGAAGGAAGGCACATAGAGAAGTCTTAATAAAAGATCAAGTTGAGTCTAGCACTAATGTGCTAACTAGTAATGATGGAGGCTTTGAGAGAAAAAAAACTAACAAGGTGCCTGTGGGGCGAAAACGTTTTACCTCTAAAGGGGAGGAGGCTAAGATAAGATTTGCGCTCGAAGTGACCGAAGATGAAAATATGACTGATAACTTCGACTTAGATTCAGGAGCCTCTTTGGATATTATTGTGAATGTGGTTTCCGTGATGCCTAGGGAGTATGACAGGATTACTGAGGTCGAAAACTTAGACGCAAACGCTGAGGCATAAATGGCATCACACAAACCTGTGTGTTATTATGTCATGAACAATGGCTGTGTAGAGGAGAAAAATGCTTTCTTCGAACGACCAATTGAGGCCATGAAAGGACATTTGAAGCCTCTCTACATTACCAGGAATGTAGAGAATGTAGCCATAAATAAAATATTAGTAGATTGTGGTGCAACGGTTAATTTAATGCCACATTTTTTGCTAATTAAAATCGGTAAGTTCAACACTAACGTGAAACCTCATAATATGGTTTTTTTTCAAATTATGAGAGGAAAATTGGCGCTACTTTGGGTGTTCTATAAGTCGACCTGACTGTAGGAATAATAACGAGACCCACTGTGTTTATGGTGGTCAAAAGTAAGGCCAACTATAACCTTCTGCTAGGAAGGGAATGGATTCATGGTGTTGGAGCGGTACCTTCTTTAATGCACCAGAGGGTGACCATTTGGAGGCCCGATGGAATAGTGGAGAATATCTAAGTTGACCAAGGATACTTCAAAGTACCTGTTAACCATGTAGATGGGATTGAATTTTACAAACACTTGGCGCACATTACGCCTTGTACCCAGCAAAATTCGACTTAACCCCTGATGATCATGCATTCTGCTCATTGTACTTACATCCTGTTGAGGGTTTTCGATGGGACAGAGAGGTAATAGGGGACAAAGGCAACTACCAATACTTTGGAGAGCCTATTATACACCCCACAGGTTAGGGGAGCGAAGGCAGTAATAATGACTGGGTTCAACGCATTGCAAAGAATTTCGGCCTATGTGGCTGAAACTAAGTTACAAGCGGCCTTGGAGGTTGCAGAAAACCATATGGCTATCGGAGCCAATACATATTTTGTTGAAAAAGGTCCTGGTAAAGACTTTGACCCTGAACCACCTAATAAAACTCAAATGGAAGAACAAGACCAAAGGCTTGATTCCATTTATGACAATGAGCCTTTAGGTTTTGAAAATGATCCATTGTTAGATAACATAAAAATGTTGGCACAAGATCCTTGGAAGAAATCGAATTGGGAGAAGGGGAAGTGAAAATGCCTACCTACATCAGCGTCAATCTTGACCCACAACTCAAGATCTAAGTAGTCCAATTTTTTAAGGAATTTAAGGATTTCTTTTCTTGGGACTATGATGAAATGCCTGGATTGAAGAGAGAACTTGTCGAACATAAGTTGCCAATCATGCTTGGGAAAAAGCCGGTCAAGCAAAATCTAAGATGGTTCGCACCAACAATCCTCTCAAAAATAAAAGAGGATATCGAAAGTTTGCATCGATGAAAGTTCATACATACTGCCTGATATGTCGAATGGTTGGCTCATATTGTACTGGTTATTAAGAAGAATGGTTCTTTAAGGGTTTGTATAAATTATAGATATTTAAATGCTGCAACCCCTAAAGATGAGTATTCGATGCTTGTGGCAGAAATGCTAGTCGATTCTGTTGCAGGACACGAATATCTCATCATGTTAGACGAGTATTCTGGATACAATTAAATATTCATTGCTGAGGAGGATATCCCAAAAAATGCTTTTTGATGTCCAGGAGTCTTAGGCACCTACGAATGGGTAGTAATGCCTTTTGGCCTAAAATAATGTTGGGGCAACCTATCAACGAGCAATGAATTCGATCTTCCATAATTTTAAAGAAAATCTTATGCAAATCTATATTGATGATATTGTTATTAAGTCTATTTCAGGGAAATATCATATTGACCATCTTCGACATTCCTTTGAAAGGATGAGAAAGCATGGTATTAAAATGAATCCTCTTAAGTTTGCTTTTTGTGTACAGGCAGGGGATTTCTTAGGCTTTGTGGTCCACAAGAAAGGGATCTAAATCAATCAAAATAAAATCAAAGCCATCATGGAAGCGAAAACGCCATCAACAAAGAAGGAATTGTAATCACTATTAGGAAATATTAATTTCTTGAGGAGATTCATATCAAACCTAAGTGGCAAAACGCAAGCCTTATCACCTTTGCTTAGAATAAAAAAAATATGGGTTTGACTAGGGTCAAGCTCAGCAGGAAGCCTTCGACAAAATAAAGGAATACTTGAGCCACCCTCATATTCTCTCACCACCTTGTAGAAGGAAGAGCATGCGGTTGTACATAGTTGCGTCAGATAAAACTTTAGGGAGCATGTTAGCTCAAGAGGATGATGATGGTGTCGAAAGAGCCATTTATTACCTTAGTAGAGTTTTAAATGATGCAGAAACTAGTATAACACAATAGAAAAATTGTGCTTATGCTTGTATTATTCATGTACAAAATTGAAACAATATATAAAGTCAGTTGATGTTTATGTTTCTTCTCGTTTCGATGTTATTAAACACATGTTGTCCAAACCTATTTTGCATAGTCGAATTGGTAAATGGGAATTAGCATTGATTGGATATTTTTTAACATATAGGCCTTTAAAGGCAGTTAAAGGACAAGTAGTGGCAGACTTTATAGTCGACCACTCCATTAATGAAAATGCATTAAACTATCTTGAGGTCGAACCTTGGAAGTTATACTTTGATGGGTCTAGCCATAAAGATGGGACAAGCATAGAAGTACTTGTTATTTCTCCTAGTAGAATTCCAACAACACTTAAGTTTAAAGTCGAAGGTTATTGTTCAAACAATGAGGCTGAATATGAGGCTTTAATAACTGGACTTGAGGTATTGTTGGAATTGGGGGAAACTCATGTCAAAATAATGGGAGATTTTGAGCTGGTTATAAAATAAGTCACCAAAGAATACAAGTGCATAAAGGAAAATATAATTATGTACTTTGTAGTGGCGAATCAACTGCTGAAAAAATTTGAAGCAGATAGGTTTCAACACATCCCTAGACTAGAAAATCAAGTTACAAATGAGTTGGCCCAAACTGCATCAGGATACATTTCGAACGAAAAATTGCAAGATGTGATCGAAGTCAGAGGGAAGGTAATGTCGATTGGATTAGCCCCATCAGACCTAGAAGAAACAAAGCTTAGATATGTTGACGAAGACAACTTCGCCATTCTAGAAGTCGACAGTTTAATAAATAAAGATTGGAAAAAACCTATAGTGGAGTATCTACAAAGTCCAATAGGATTGACATAACAAAAAGTTAGGTATCAAGCTTTAAGTTATGTTTTATTGGGTAATAAATTATTCAAAAAGACTCCTGATAGAGTACTGCTTAAATGCCTTAGTGAGTCAGAGGCATATTTGGCCCTCTCGATTGTGCATAGTGGGGCATGTGGGGCAAATCAAGTAGGTCACAAAATGAAATGGTTATTGTTTCGACAAGGTATGTATTGGCCTACTATGTTAAAGGATTGTATTTAATTTGCTAAGGGTTATAAAGAATGCCAAATTCATGTTGGCATCTAACATGTCCCTGCAAGCGAATTACATTCCATTGTTAAACTATGGCCTTTTAGAGGTTGGACTTTAGATTTGGTTGGAGAAATTCGACCAGCATCTTCAAAAAATCAAAAATACATTTTGGTGGGTATTGACTATTTCACTAAATGGGTCGAAGTTATACCTTTGACAAATGTTGACCAAGAAGGTGTAATTGAATTTATTCAAAAACACATCATTTATAGGGTTGGAATCCTAGAAACTATTACAACAGACCAAGGGTCAACTTTTACTGGTCGAAAGATGCAAGAAATTGCTAAGGGAATGGGTTTTAAACTGTTAACCTCCACACCTTATTATGCTCAGGATAATGTGTAAACACCCCAAATTTTCCCTCACTAAGTTCACACCATGGCTTGTGATCTTTCATATTTGCATTAGTTTAAGCATATCATATCATATTGCATATTTATTTCATCTGCATAGTTCAAATTCATCTGCATCTAGGGTTTGTGATCTGAGCAATCCAAGGATTCATCTGAGACACTCCAAAGCCCTTCAATCATTCCAAGAAGGTCCATGTATGTTCAAACATCATTTTGTATCCCTCAAAGATCAAGGAAGTCAAAGAATCACAAGAACTGGGAAAGCATGGAAGCAGAGCTAGGGTTTCACTACACAGATGACCTGAAATTAGGGTTTTGGTTTCAGAGGCCATAACTCCAAAAATTTTGGTCATTCTTGTTTCTAATGGTCTCAATATGTTATAAGGATCATGTGTACCAAGTTTTATGAAGAAATTCATTGGGGAAGTCATCTGTTCACTGGGTAACTTCTTGAGCAAGTCAGAGCAAAATCAGGGCATCTGAGGCCCCCAACAATGGAACCAAAGTGGATTTTTCATCAAATTGAAGTTATATTATCTTTATTTGATCATTAAAGTGCTTGGAAGTTCACAAAGTTGAAGAAAAGTGAGCTAAATCAAAAGTTGCCAAAAATGGAAATGACTTGTAATGTAAACTTTCCATTTTGGGAAAGTTTTTCAACCTCCTCTTTCTCAACCAAAAATGCTTCAAATGAAAATTTGTTGGTCATGAAAGTTGTAGATTGGATCATTCCCTTTTCAAAAAGTACAAGAACAAGTCCTAATTCATTATGGAACTCAAGTTATGGCTTGTCAAAATTGGTAAAAATCACATAATTTTCAAGAATGCACCAAAGAGGGATTTTTGCAAAACCACTTGCCAAGCTATTTTGTGACTTCAAACACACTTCTAAGCATCATACCAACCTTGTGAATTGTCTAAAACTCAGAATTGCCCAAAGAATCTCAAGTTTTCATGCCTTGCCCATGAAGAAATCCAAAAGGGGCCAAAACTTCATGAAATTGCAAAAGGGCACATAACCTTTCATCCACTTGCTGAATTGCCTCAAATCAATTTCTATGGACCTCCTTGATCTCAGCTGCACCAAGACAAGCCAAAAATCCAGCTGCAATAATGCCCATACCTCAAGTACAAGTCATGTTGACATTTTGGCAACTTGCCCATACCAATCACCACAGTCCACCACCCACTCTCTGGCCTATCCAGACTTTACAAGCAAGCTTCAAGGATACATTTTTCATAAGACACACAAGCCAAGAGCTCCAAGAACTCAGCATACACAAAATCACTCCAACTTGCAAAAGCTTTCGAATTTCATAACTCAGCCACTCAAACTCCAAACAAATTCCACCATTCATCTCAAAATCATCTATTGAACACAAAGCAACCATCAAACCAGCCTCAAAGCACCCTTAAACCGAAACACGATTCTTGGCCAGTTGAAGTGCAATCACACAAACCAGCCAAAACAAACTCCTTCCAAGCCTCAAAGCTTCTTCAGAAGGATCATTAGATTGAGTTTGCACAAGAGAAGTGACAAGAAAGCTCCAAACTGAGGAAGCTCAAGCTCAGGTAGCTTCTTCAAACTTTTTTCCAGAAATGTTATTTTAAGTTCTTAGAATGTTCATTATGTTGTGTTGATCATGATGATACCTTTAGTTTTGAAAATGGTTGCGTATTGAGCATTTACTAAACCTCTGCAACTTTTTTCAGTTTTTGAGTTTTCCTTCGAATCTTGTTTATGAGCCATGATAAATTTGTTTTGAGGTTGGATTTGTGTTTAGGAAAGTGAGAGGAGTTGATCTGGAGCTTTAGAGCTCCAGAAATGACCTAGGGGTGAAGTTTTGGGATTGCTCAGGGAGGAGTTGGCCGGAGAAGATGACCGGAGGTCTTCTCCGGCCACCTCAAAGTGATTAAGTGTCTAATTAGGGTTAGGGAAAAGTTTAAATTCTGGCCATTGGATCTTTGGTTCTCGCGTGTGATGGATGGTTAAGATTAGATCATTAATTATAAATCTGGATTAATTCATTAATTAATTAGAATTAGCTGAATTTGAATTCTGGCCCTAGGATTACGCGCGTAGTCAACATAAATTCCTCAGCTTTCAATCCAGACCATTAGATCATCATACTTCTGTTTTATTTTATTTTTATTTCATTTTTTCTCATTTATTTTGCATCATTTATTTAAAATAGTTAAAAAATCCTAAAAATATTTTTCTTCTGCATTTTCATTTCAAATATTTTTCTCAACCAGAAAACATTCTTATTCTGATTTTTTGCATTAAAAAATCATTTTTAAAATATTTAAATGTTTATTTTAATTAATTAATGGAAATTAATTAATTAAAATATCATTTAGGTTTCTAAAAATTCCAAAAAAAATTCACATTGCATCTTAGGACATTTAGAAACATTATCATGCCATTCATACAAATTTCATTTTTGGTTTTGAATCATCTTTGACATTTTTCTTGAATTTAGGGTTCATAAAAATCCTATTTTTGAACCCTAACTTCAAGAATTCTGTTCTGCCTAACCATGAATGGTATGACATTGATTCTTTTTGCATTGATCTTCATATAGCATGTAGTATCTAGCATAATTTTGTCATGAATTTCTTTTGCATTTTTTATTTGATTTGCATTTCTCCCCTTTAGGTACCTTAAAACCCTAGATAACTTAGAAATATCATAACTTCCTTTAGGTTAAGAGTTAGGTCTCCTCCTTTGGGGTGTGATATAATATGGGGTTAGGGTTCCTTTGAGTTCATTTTCAATTTTTTATCTTGTGATTTGCTTCTATTTTTGACTTTTGCATCTCATGTTGCATTAAAACCTTAATTTCTCATCTTCATTTGCATACATCTTGCATATACATTCATTCATGAACTTGCCATGACACTTCTTGCATTCACATGACTTCTAAGACATCATAGGACACATTAGAATCATACTGGATCATTTCTTCATCCATTTGCCATGATATGCATTCATTTCATTCCATGAACTTTCATGTGTTTTCATGCTTCTTGCATGCCTCATTTGCATTCTCATCACTTGTATGATCATCCATAGCATTTGGTATGTCTTTGCATCATCTTTTAGCATCATTTACATCATGTTCATTCTTCTGGTTTTGGTTTGCATCTTTGCATTTGTTTCATTCTCATTTCATCTCTTTCTTTTATACTAACATTTTCAGGTGGTAAGTAAGTTGAGAAGTGAATTTACCTTCACTTCACATTTCTCTCCTCTTTCTCCTTTTGCATTCATTGCTGCATTTTTCATTTGCCTTAGAGTGAGCTTTCCCATTCATGTTCTTTCTTCACTTTCTTTCTTCAAGTAACTTATCTTCTTTAGTGAAGTAAGTTAACTTGTTTCTTCTGCTTCTCCTCCTTTCATCTGCTTCTTCCTTGGTGGCTATTCTTGAAGATATCTTGCAAGCCTTATAAACAATAGGAACATCCAAGCATGACAATAATTAGGGTTTGATTAGTCCCCCCTTAGTTTTTACCTTTGTGTCTTCTTTGTGTCTCTCTTCTCATCTCATAATCAGAGACTAAACCTTTAAGGTTTTAAGGCTTTGTGATTAGGGTTATGCATGCATCCTTCTCTTAGGATAGAGTGTATAACTTTAATCCTAAGTGTTAAACCCTTAATATGTTTAAATCTCTTAATCAATCCATCTTAATAATCACTAAGACAATAGCTTGTAACTTGGGCCTTGCATTAGGATTCTAATTCTTCCTTAATTGGTTAAGAAGGACTAACCCTAGTGTTAATGGACAAGTCCCCCTCAAGTTGTCTTAAAAACCATAAAATTCATTTCTTAACCTTACCATTAACTAAAGTCCACTCTAATAAAGGCTTTTTTTTGTCACGAGGTTAATCCCTAATCATGGATTAAGTTGGGGTATCTTCCTCAGCTTAAATGTTCTCATCTATTATCCTTCTATTAGGATGGTGTAATGGGTCCATTAAATCCTTGATTATGGCTTAAACTCATTACTTAACACTAAACAAAAACTCCAAAAAACATCTAAATAATCACAAGTAGGTTAATGATCTTAATCCTACATCATGGTAATTAAGTTTGAGGTGTTTACTTCATACTTAAGGTATTCTCATTACCCCTAATCAAAGGGAGGATGTGATAAGTTTACTAACCCTTGGTTTAGGCTTAAGCTCATTGACTTATGAAAAACACAAAAAGCAATAAAAGATTGAAAACATCAAAAACAAACAATAATCGTCTCCTCCGGGATTCTTTTCTCATCACACTCATTCATAAACGAGAACTCGCTTTTTCCGTCTAATGCAAGATAGTTAGCACTCGAGCCAGATGAGTCATACACTTGAGCATAGGCAAGCAAGCAGTTCACCAGTCAATTTATTTTTCAGTCTCTTTGAGTCGAACTACGGTGTTCTGACTTCCTCATTGCACGAGAGGATACGTAGGCATAACTTAACTGTTATCGAACAAAAGTCTATGTCTCTTCCCCCCTCTTCCAGCATTATTCTCTTAAGCCTCATTCCTGAGCATTTCACTTCACTTTCTTGCACTGACACTTGCATTCTTTTCCAGCTTTTGCACACAGATAGCACAGACACTACCCCTTTAAACACAAACTTTCAAGCGTGGATCCCGTCGAGTACGACGGACAATCTGGGTGCTAATACCTTCCCAGGTTGTAACCAACCCCCTTTCTCAGTTTCTCTGGTTCGCAACCGTCTTATCCATATCTTTCCAGATTTATGCAGCATTACCTTTCCTTCGGGATAAAAATGCCTACCTGGCGACTCTTTTCAGTTCATTTCATTTCTCTTTCGCCGGCCGTTCGCGCTTGTACCGGGATGCAAATCTTCGGGAGCGATAGCTTGGCGACTCTGCTGGGGACTATCTTGTATTGCAACCAGGGCTTCTGGTTCTTTTTGTGGGTTCCTCCTAGCGCTTGTTTGATTTGTGTTTACAGGGGTGTTATGTATTGCTTGTGCTTATTTATTTGCTTTATTTATTGCTTTATGTACAACTTTATTTACTGCTTTCCTTTACAGTTTTTATACTTCATACTGTCATTATCATTGTGCTGGATCTGGTTTTCCTTGGTGGGTGGGGTTTCATTGAGTGATTAAGGTCCTATACCTGGGACCTGAGTGACACATAGGCTAGAGTGGCTTCATATTCTTTCCCATTCCATTTCGGTCTGGTGCGGGAATATGAAACACGGTTCAGACGTGGGTTTCTTCTTGAGAACTTTGTGCTACAGATTTCCTGTAGTGCTAGGGCTATATGGGAAGCCTGCTAAGTCTGGATGACCTTTTATGACCTTCAGCATCTGAGGTGAATTAGAGGAGGATCTTTTATGGTTATTGTAAACATTGTACCTCCGGGTTAGAAGTGTTTACACTTCTCATAACTGATCCAAGTCTGAGGATCCTTGTTCTAGAACATTACATGTGAGGGGGTTGGGTTGTTTACAGGTTTGCAGGAACCCTTGGCCACATCATACCCTGTTGCTGTTTTGTTTTAAGAATGCACCATCTTGGACAGTTCTTGTGATTACCCTGGACTTATGACTCTTTATTTGAGTCCCCCACCTGGTTACGGGATTTCTAAGCCTCCATCCGAACTTTTGAACATACATGGACTTTTACCAAGACAGATAATCAGATCCAACTCTTGATCAAACCCTTTGCATATCATTTGCATACATATTTTTTGCATCATTTAACATTTGCTTATTTGTTTTACAGGGTATCCATCATATCATCTTTGGTTTGGTTTTGACCCCTTCTGGTGTTCAGACTGCTTCAGCTATCTACTTCAGCCTTCATCAGTTTATCAGTGGTTCTCCACCAGCCTGTCTTCATCAGAGACTCACCTCCAACTTCTCAGTCAGTGACCTTCATCAGCAATTGTTATCAGCCTCTTCACCAGCACCCATGGACACTTCAAGAAAGAGCAACATCTCTTACCACTTCTTTGAGCCCACCCTGACTGGCATCAGGCAGGTCCAGTCCCTCATTACACCTGACCATATCCCACTATTCAGAGAGCATTATGGGGGCATATTGGACATGGTCATGGATTTAGATGCATCTCAGAGGAGTATGATCCATACTTGCTTGCAGTTTTATGACCCTCCACTCAGATGCTTCACATTTCCTGATTTCCAGTTGGGACCTTTGCTAGAAGAGTTTTCCTTGTTGATTGGAGTTCCTATCAGGAGAGGGATCCCTTTCAACCCAGAGATGGTTGCTCCCAGAAATGAAGACTTAGCCAGGGCATTGCATTTGGAGCCTGCCCTCATTGAGCAGAACATGACAACCAAGGATGGAGTTCCAGGCCTCCACCTAAACTTCTTGATCTCTCAGGCTACCCTGAAGGCTGCAATAGGAGAATGGAAGGTTGTCTGTGCACTTCTAGCCCTCAGTATATATGGGGTTATTTTGTTTGCAGATGAGCCCAAGTTTGTGAGTAATAATGCCACCCACCTGTTCTTGTTAAGGAACCCTGTCCCTACCTTACTGGGAGACTTCTACTACTCAGTACATCAGAGGAATGAAAAACAAAGAGGGAAGTTGGTCAGATGTTGTGCTCCTCTTTATTACTTTTGGCTGCTCAGACACTTGCCAAAGTCAGATGCCTTTTTGAACCCCATCAGCAGAAGAATTGGGCTAAGAGGTTCATTGCCTTGACATCAGATGACATCAGATGGTGCATTCAGAGCACCAAGGGAAAGGAAATTATTACTAGCTGTGGGCAATATCCTAATGTGCCTCTGATAGGAGTGAAGGGTTTCATCAACTACAACCCTTTACTGTTTAAGAGACAATTGGGATATGTTTTGGTTCATCCTCTCAGAGGAAAAGATTTGGCTGAGACTCTCTATTGTGAAGTTCAACCCAACTCTGCTGTTGTCAGACAGGCTACCTGGGCTTGGGATAACATTCAGACCAAAGGGACAACCATCCTTGGAAAGTGCAACAACATTGCTTCAGCCCAGTATTCTGATTGGTCCTGTACTAGAGCTCAGATCACCCGGATGCCTTTCACCTTGGAAGATACACCTGGACCTTCTACAGTACAACCTGCAACTACTGTTAGTATGGAAGAGTTTGAAAAGCTGAAAGAGAGGAACACTCAGCTAGCTGAAGCCTAGAAGAAAACTCTCTGGGAGAGAAATGATAGCCGTCTGGATAATGAGAGATTGGAAAGACTCAGGATTGAGCATCTAACCAAGATTGAGAAGACAGATGACTACATCAAGAAGGCAAGAGCAGGGGAGTTGGTTCTGAAGAATGCTTGTAAGGAGGCAAAGACTCAGAAGGCTAGGGCAGAGCATTATCTGGAGGAGAGCCAGGCTAGGTGGATCAGGATCACTGAAGCCTGTGCACAAGAAGACCAAAGGACTCAGGCTAAGATAGAGCAGTTGGAGGTTAGTGGGAAGAAGCATCAGGAAGCTTTATTGGCAGCTCAGAAGGAGATATCTGAATTGAAACTCCGGGCAGGGTTGAAGAGGTCAAAGGATCAGGACAAGCATAATAGGTTGACCAGTGCCATTGCTACCAGGAATCTCCTCATCAGGACTATTACAGAGCACCCAGTGGGGCCAGTGACTGAGGCCCTCCTGAAGGAAGTCAGGGAGGATGACTTTGGATTGGATGTCTGATCTTTTTGCTTGTACTTCTTTCTTTTGTTGTACTTTTCTTTTGTTGATGTATTTTGACCCACCATGGGCATGTATTGTAATCAAACTATGTATTTTCATCTTTTGTAATATATCAGTTTGTATCATTTATTGGTGGGCTTTATCTATCAACATCATCAGCATTTCCTCGAGGTCTGGAAAGGTCAAAACCAAAGAACTAAATCGGATACCCTTGGAAGACAAATATGCATATTGCATTGCATACTAACATTTTCTTTGTTTTGTAGGTTTTTGTTTCATTTTTTGTTTCTCACTTTGTTGTGGTTTCAGGAAACATTGCTTGCAGAAGAGTGTTCCCTGTCAACAGAACACACCGGTACCCGACCAGAAACAACCTTCCAGGAATTCAGATGGATTAAGTTCAGCAAGACTTGAATGAAGTAAGGATCCAAATGGCAAATGAGAGGGTTGAGATGAGGAATCAGATGACCTAGTTTATGACTGTAATGACTGGCTTAGCTCAGAGCCAGGAAAGGCTAAGGGAGTTGGTTGAAAGGCAAACTCCTGAAGAACACCATCCAGGTACAAGAGGTACCAGTAACAATGATCGCGGGCAGCCTCGCATTGATCCACCAGAATTTGGGCCTCATCTAAACCCAGAAGTTAATGTCATAAGGAATACTCAGGGTAACACTGCTGGAGGTAGGATCTTGCAAGAGGATCCTAAAGAAGAGTAGTTTACAGTTGTTGGGGATGGGGATGAAGTGTACGACCGTAGGCTGGATGAAATTGCAGGAAAGCTGAGGTCTCTTGAATCCCAGAATTCCCTAGGCTTTGATGTAATGGACATGGGACTGGTGGAAGGGGTGAGAATTCCTCACAAGTTCAAACCCCCGTGCTTTGAAAAGTATAATGGCACATCCTGCCCACGCACCCACCTTCAATCATTCTTGGGAAGGTTAAAAGCATACACCATGGACGAAAAGCTGTGGATGTTTTACTTCGAGGATAGTCTAACAGGGGCATCCCGAGAATGGTATTCCCACCTGTCTAGAGCCACAGTAAGAAGTTGGAAAGACTTGGCTGAAGCTTTCATCCGACAGTATCAATACAACCTGGACATGGCTCCAAACAGGACTCTCTTGATGGGAATATCTCAATCTTCCCGTGAAAGCTTCAGGGAATATGCACAAAGGTGGAGACAGCTTGCTGCTGCTGTTCAACCTCCCATGTCTGAGAGAGAAATGGATGACATGTTCATGAACACTCTTCAAGGAACATATATTGACAGACTTGCTGCTTTCTCTTCCACCAGTTTTGCTGATGTAGTTATAGCTGGTGAGAGAATTGAGAGTCTTTTGAAGATGGGAAAGATCTCAGACAATGGTACCAGTTCCAGCAGTATAAGAAAACCATTTGCTGGGCCCCGTAGATCTGGTGAGACCAACTCAGTTCACATGGGAAGAGGGAGACCCCAGTACATGCCCAGAACAGTTGTTGCTCTTACTATCCCTGCTCCACTTCCTCAGTATGCTCAACAACCTCAACACTTTCCGCAACAACAACAATTTCCACAACAAAGATCATACAACAACAACAACAACAATCAACAACAACGCCCATTTCAACAACGGTCATCTCAGGTCAACCGAGTAATTGATCCCATTCCTATGCCATATGCTACACTATTGCCACAACTCCTGAAGCTCAATCTGGTTGAGTTGAGGACATTGGCTCCACCTGATCCTCAAAACCTTCCAATAAACTATGATGCCAGTGCTAGGTGTGCTTTTCATTCCAATGCACCTGGCCACTCAACGGAAAAATGAAGAGCCCTGCATATAAAGGTTCAGGATCTGGTAGATTCAAAAGCCCTGAACTTTGCACGTCCTCCAAATGTGATGAGGAATCCTATGCCAAGCTACAGTGGGCCAAGGATTAATGTTGTAGAGGATGGATCACCCCTGAGTTTAATAGAAGACATTGCATGTATTCAAACACCTTTGGCCGAGGTTAAATCCCAGCTTTTAAAGTGCCAAGTGTTTCCAGGTTGTGAGGCCTGTTGCAAATCATGCAAACTTTCCAAGAATGGGTGCGCCAGTTTGAGAAGAGGCATCAATGACCTGATTAAGGAGGGAATTCTACAGATTACAACCACAACTTCTACAACACCAACAACACTTTCATCAATAACAAGTTAACCTTCTACAACATCAACAACCATCTGTCCAAGTGTTTCTTCTACAAATGCGACAACCATTGTTCCAACGGATTCGGCTACAACTTCAACAATCATTCCATCCATCACTTCAACATACAACAGTTCATTAGCACCATCTACTACAACTTCAACAACAAATAATGATGTTTCCACTGTCACGATCTATTATGACCCAGCAGCGGTCCCGAGTTCCAACAACTTTCAGCAACTTCAACAACCGTCTCAACAGTTTCAACCAAGCTTCAGTTCACTTTCACCTACATCCACCAGAGGTCCTGTAACAATCTTCTATGATCCACAGACCATTGTAGTCCCAAAAACTGCAGCAGTAAGCCCAATCACTATCACAGTGCCAGGGCCAATCCCATATGACAAAGACAGTGTTATACCATGGCATTATGGCGCTGATCTATACTGCAATGGAGAGAAAGTCCTTCTCGATTCTCCAGTTCTCACTCCCCAGGTGGATAATGTTGGGGGAGGCGGAGGCTTCACCCGAAGCGGACGTCTCTAAGCTTCACAAGTCCCTAGAACCAATTCAGAGGCAGAAGCTGCTATCAGGGCAAAGGGGAAGAGTGTGATACCGAAAGAATCGGCACCCAAAGAAACTCAGAAGTCATCTTTCGATCAAGACGTGGATGAATTCATGAGAATCAACAAAAGAAGTGACTATAAAGTTGTGGACCAGCTCCACCAGACTCCTTCAAAGATCTCAATCATATCATTGTTGTTGTGTTCCGAAGCCCATTGGGATGCACTCCTCAAAGTTCTGCACGCTGCCTACGTGCCAAAAGAGATCACTGTAAATCAGCTGGAAACAGTGGTATCAAATTTCAATACTAGCCATAGGCTAGGCTTTACTGATGCTGATTTGACATTTGAAGGACGTCTCCACAACAAAGCCTTGCATATAACCTTGGAGTGCAAAGGAGCTGTCTTATCTCATGTGCTTGTAGACACTGGGTCCTCACTCAATGTCCTACCCAAGAAGGCCCTTGTCAAGCTTGAGTATTATGGGATAGCTCTTAGGCCAAGTAATCTTATAGTCAAGGCTTTTGATGGCTCTAAAAGATCTGTGCTGGGAGAGGTGGAGTTGCCGGTGATAATTGGTCCCCAAGTCTTCAAAACCATTTTCTATGTGATGGACATACAACCTGCTTATAGCCGTCTGCTAGGTCGACCCTGGATTCACGCCACAGGCGCAGTAACGTCGACCCTTCACCAGAAACTAAAGTATGAATGGGAGGGCCAGATTATCACCATCTGTGGTGAGGAAGATATATTTGTTAGCCAGCTGGCTACTTACAAATATATAGAGATGGATGGTGTAATCCATGAGATAATGAGCCAAGGGTTTGAATCCCTAAATATCAATGAGGCTACTGGAGTTTTAGCTGCATCTCAAGAAGACAAGTTGGGAACTTCAATCATCTCTTATCAGCAAGCCCGAAAGGTTGTTGAAGAAGGAACTGCTCAAGGCTGGGGCAAGCTGCTGCCAGTGGAAAAGAAGGAAGATAGATTCGGGTTGGGTTACAGACCAATCCGACAAGATCAATCAGAGGCTGCCAAGGAGCCCAAATTTGTCAGTGGGGGGATGCTCACCCCAGATGCTGTGAACAGTCTGGAAGACGAGGAGGAAGGCGACCGCAACCTGGAGAGCTGGATACGTCCAAGGAGCCCGGGGAACCAAGTTCTTAACTGGTCTTCCCAGGAAATTATAAGGGTTACTCCTGCAGAGTAATTATTATTTCCTGTCTTTTTAGCATGCATCAAGTCCTGCATCTTGCCCAAGGTGTCAGGACTCATTTTATAATAGGGCCATATTGTATTTTGTGCAAATGATTAATCAATGAATATCAGGACATCTTTTGCAAACGAGTCTCTTTTTCGCTCACTGTCTTTTCATTTTTTTCACTTTTTTACAAAACAATAAAATGGCAATGTTTTCAAAATAAACAACTTCATTTTCACTTTTTCTAAACAAGATTAAAATCGATCACTAAAATGAACCAATCTCAACCCTTGCAGAGATTATCCTCCAGATTGCACCGACAACAACACTGCTATGACCTTGTATGACTTCGACAATCCAATTAATCAAGCTGGTGAAGGGGTTGAAGAAGACTATGAGTTACCTGAAGAGTTAGCCAGGTTGTTGAGGCAAGAAGAGAAAGTGATCACTCCTCATCAGGAGGAGGTTGAAACAGTTAATCTTGGTACCAAAGAAGACTTGAAAGAAGTGAAGATTGGGGCCGGTCTGCAAGATTCAGTGAAGGAACAACTTATTGACATGCTTCGAGAGTACGTCGACGTCTTTGCTTGGTCCTATCAAGACACGCCAGGTCTAGATATGGACATTGTTATGCACAAGCTTCCTTTGAAAGAAGATTGTCCTCCAGTGAAACAGAAGTTACGCCGTACTCATCCGGATATGGCCATGAAGATTAAAGAAGAGGTACAAAAACAGTGGGACGCCGGTTTCCTTGTTGTAACTAGTTACCCGTCATGGGTCGCTAACATTGTACCAGTGCCTAAGAAGGATGGCAAAGTACGGATGTGTGTGGATTACCGGGATCTGAACAGAGCTAGCCCGAAGGATGACTTCCCTTTACCTCACATTGATGTATTGGTCGACAACACAACTCAGTTCTCGGTATTTTCCTTCATGGATGGATTTTCCGGGTATAATCAGATCAGAATGTCACCCGAAGACATGGAGAAGACTACCTTCATCACACCTTGGGGCATATTTTGTTATAAGGTGATGCCTTTTGGACTTAAGAATGCGGGTGCCACTTATCAACGTGCTATGGTAATATTATTCCACGACATGATCCACAAAGAAATTGAATGCTACGTGGATGATATGATTGCCAAGTCCCTCACTGAAGAAGACCATCTGGTAAATTTGCTGAAGTTGTTCAAGCGTCTGAGAAAATATCAGCTGAAACTAAACCCCAACAAATGCACATTCGGGGTACGTTCCGGTAAGCTGCTGGGATTCATTGTAAGTGAAAAAGGAATTGAAGTTGATCCTGACAAAGTCAAAGCCATTCAGGAGATGCCTGCACCTAGGACTGACAAGGAAGTTCAGGGGTTCTTAGGTAGATTGAACTACATTTCAAGGTTCATTTCTCACCTTACTGCAACCTGTGAGCCCTTGTTCAAATTGCTGAGAAAAGAACAAACAGTCAAGTGGAATGAAGATTGTCAGAAGGCTTTTGACAAAATCAAGGAGTACTTACAAGAACCTCCAATTCTTATGCCTCCAGTCGAAGGAAGACCTCTAATAATGTACCTGACAGTATTAGAAGGATCAATGGGGTGTGTGTTGGGCCAGCATGACGAGTCCGGTCGAAAAGAGTATGAAATATACTACCTAAGCAAAAAGTTTACCGGCTGTGAACAACATTATTCACTGCTCGAGAAAACTTGTTGTGCTTTAGCGTGGGCTGCTCGCTGAATAAGACAATATATGTTGACTCACACTACCTTGTTAATCTCAAAGATGGACCCAGTCAAGTACATATTTGAGAAGCCAGCACTTACCGGAAGGGTTGCAAGATGGCAAATGATTCTGACAGAGTCTGACATTCAGTACACATCTCAAAAGGTCATCAAGGGCAGTGTACTGTCTGACTATCTAGCTGAGCAACCCATTGATGATTACCAACCAATGAGATTTGACTTCCCTGATGAAGACATCATATTTCTGAAAGCAAAAGGTCATAAAGAGCTTGTTCACACTGAAGGGCCTGACCTAGAAGAAGAATGGACAATGATGTTTGATGGGGCTGTCAATATGAATGGTCGTGGAGTTGGTGCAGTGCTCATCACACCTAAAGGAGTTCATATGCCTTTCTCAGTAAAACTCACCTTTGCATGCACTAACAACGAAGCTGAATACGAAGCTTGTATCATGGGTCTTGAGGAAGCGATTGACCTCAGGATCAAGACAATAACTGTATTCGGAGATTCAACTTTGGTAATAAATCAGACCAACGGCAAATGGTACACTCACCAAGAGCATCTAATTCCGTACCGGGACTATACGAGGAGATTATTGAATTTCTTCACAACAGTCAAACTTGAGTATATCCCTCGAGACGAAAATCAGTTCGCAGATGCTCTAGCTACCATTTCCTCCATGATCAAGGTTCAGACTGCCAATTATGTGCCTCGGATTTCTGTATCCAGACTGGACCGACCGGCATACGTCTTCTCCGTGGACATTGCTAAAGATGACAAGCATTGGTTCCATGACATCAAAAGCTTCTTAGAGGATCAAACATACCCACCTAGGGCATCATCCAATGATAAGAAGACATTAAGAAGGCTGGCTGGTAGTTTCTTCCTGAATACTGATGGTTCATTATACAAGAGAAACTTTGACATGGTTCTCCTCAGATGCGTTGATAAGAAAGAGGCAGAATTGCTGATGCACAAGGTGCATGAAGGATCCTTCGGTACCCATGCTGGAGGACATGCAATGGCTAAGAAGTTGTTACGATCAGGCTACTACTGGATCACAATGGATGCAGACTGTTGTGCCTATGCCAGAAAGAGCCACAAATGCCAGATCTACGCAGACAAAGTGCATGTGCCTCCAAACCCTTTGAATGTGATGTCTTCACCTTGGCCCTTTGCAATGTGAGGCATTGACATGATTGGGAAGATCGAACCGACTGCTTCAAATGGCCACAGATTCATCTTGGTACCTATTGACTACTTCACCAAGTGGGTTGAAGCAGCTTCGTATGCAAACGTCACCAGACAAGTGGTAGCCAGATTCTTGAAAAGAGACATCATATATCGGTATGGAGTACCCGAGCGAATCATTACTGACAATGGTTCCAACTTGAACAACAAAATGATGGCAGAACTGTGTCGGGACTTCAAAATCCAACATCATAATTCTTCTCCTTACAAGCCAAAGATGAATGGCGCTGTTGAGGCAGCTAACAAAAACATTAAGAAGATTGTGCAAAAGATGGTGGTCACTTACAAAGACTGGCATGAAATGCTACCATTTTCTTTGCATGGGTACCGTACCACAATCAGAACATCCACTGGGGAAACACCTTATCAGCTTTTGTATGGTATGGAGGCAGTCCTACCTGTTGAAGTTGAATTACCCTCCTTACGGGTACTAATGGATGTCAAGCTGAATGAAGCAGAATGGGTCCGATCTCGGTACAATCAGTTGAATCTGATCGAAGAAAAGAGATTAGCTGCAATCTGTCATGGGCAGTTATATCAGAAAAGGATGAAGAAAGCCTTCGATCGGAAAGTAAGGCTTTGGGAATATCAAGTAGGAGATCTTGTGCTGAAAAGGCTCCTTCCTCCTCATACAGACCACAGGGGCAAGTGGACTCCGAATTACGATGGTCCATTCATAGTAAAGAAATTTTTCTCTGGTGGAGCACTGATGCTCACTACTATGGATGGTGACGATTTCTTATCCCCTGTGAATTCAGATGCAGTTAAAAAATACGTCGCATAAAATGACCTGCTGGACATAAAAACAGAATGTAAGTCCAGACAAAAATAGGGCATCCCGGCGAGTTAAAAATCGAATAAAAGGCTCGGACAAAAATAAGGGAAAATTAAAAAAAATGTGTACACCCGCTGAGTTAAAAAGCCGCATTGGACAGCTCAGGCAAAAATGGGTATCCCGGTGGATTGAAAACCCGAAAGGGCGGTCCACACAAAACAAGGGAATAAGCGAACAACTGCATTCTGAATTCGTCTGTATCACTTACAACACAGCAAGCTTCGAAAGGATAAGGCATCGGTCAGAATCAACCTTCTTCAGAAAGCAAGATGAGAAGAACGTCAGGGTCATACGGGTTATAGCAAGGGAGCTCACGGAGCGTCGTCAACATTGCCAGCACTTTTACCTTTTCTCAATTTGTAACAATCTCCTCATTTCAGGGGATCTGTTTCTTTAACTGTATTTGTCAATTTAGGGTACCCAGATTAATAAAGTCAGAGTTTTCAATCACACTTCGTCTTGCACATTTTTGTTTTGTTTGCAAAATGTCCAATATCTATGATATAATATCTGCATAGAACAGATATGCCTTTCTAACTAAATGCTTGCAGGAAATGTATTTGCTCTCAGGAATATCTAACTCCTATGACGGAATCCAATAAAGGATACCTCGGGACACTTGTACGTTTCCTTGTCTTAACAGATTGCAGGTATTCAATACGCAGTATGGGGCATGCCAAACACCCATTACCCAAACATCACTTACTCTCTGAGTAGAATCTGGAATGCTTTTCCCCAACGGGGTTTGCTAAGCATCATTTCCTCAGCATCTTCTTCAAGCAACCTCTGAAATGCTTTCTTCCCAACTGAGTTGTCAAGCCTCCTCATCCTCAGCCTGGATCTCCATAGAAATCTCTAGGAAGATCGTCCAGTGATCTTTCCTCCATCAAATAGAGTACCATATCTTTTATCCTCAGCAGAGACAAGGGAACTATCTCCCCGCAGAGTTCCAGACTCTATCCAAAAGAGTAATGCTTGAAGTTCTTACACAAGAAAGTGACGGAAGTCTCCTCATCCCCAGCTGGGATATCTCCTTACCCGATAGATCTATTAGTGATCTAGTTTCCCCAAACAGAACCATATGTTTAATCAGATCTACCAATGATCTCATCCCCAGCTGGGACATCTTCCAAACAGATCAGCCAGAGATCTTCACCGCAGCAGGATCCGAATCCCGGATCGGCTTCTTTTGCATATTCATAACATTCGCATCATTTTTCCCCCAGAGCGTAGCATTCCGTCTAATACGGAGCATTACGACAAAAATCAAACATATTGCATGATCACAAGTCAGGTTCGAACCAGTCACCTGTAAATACCAACAGTACCTCATCAGCAATATACAAATACATCCCTTGCACATTGTAATACCTCAAAATTTGCCCTCATTCTTATTACCACTAACTGGCTTATGTTTGTGTTCATTTGCATTCGTCCATTAGGTCATATTGTTTGCATTCTTCATTTGCATGGAGCTCTTAGGGCATGGGGATCAGGTCTTCTTTTGTGACTCGAATCCCTCTGTTCACTAGGGATTTCTCTGGTCATCACGTTCGAGGTTAAGTTCAACAATGGGCTTTATTATAATATGCGTCTGGCCAAGTTACAGAAGTTTCAGCGAAAGTCATGGTATTAGGGTTTCCTGGCAAGGGCTTTCTTGAACTTATTGGTTGCCTTAATGGCCTAGTCATTTTCAAAGTTTCCTCAAAGCATTTGCTTTGAGGCAACTATTTGTTGAATGGGTGAATTGTAAGGTATGAACCATGACGAGAGATGTGAAGGCGTGGGGATCATTAGGAAGCCAGACGTTTCTTCCATTGGAGTTATTTTGGCCAAAAAGTGCTTTGAATTTGTTTGGTTAATTTATAGGAAAATAAGGACATTTGGCACCAAAGGGTAAATGAAATGTTCCTATTGCAATCTAATTCGGATTTTATGGGAGCAAGAGAGGTTGAAGGTTACTTTTGGCACGTAAGGTCCCAAGTTCATTCGAAATTCCAAGATACAATTTTCCAGGTATATTCATGTGGATCTCTGTCTGTTGTGGAACTACGACTGCCCATGTCTTTACAAAGTTAGCACAATATCCAAGTCAAGGTTATATAGAATTTTGATCAATTGAATCCATATCTCAAGGCTTGTCCCTTATGTGATTTTCAAACTTAGTCTCTGTGTCCTTCGTGACCATAGTTATGTTATTCAATATCCGTATAGAACCATTAATGTTTGGTTTGATGTTGAGATTTTAGAGCACATTATCATGCATAATGGATGAAGTTTTGTTTGGATGTTATATGTGTTTCTTCTTATTCATCTGAGCTTGTTGGTAATCGTTTGAGAGGAGCCTTGATAAGTCATTTTGGGAAGGTTCAAATTTATTAAGTTAAGGTTGGTTTTTTTGGGATTAAGGGTGCACATGATGATGTGAGACGTTCATTGAAGTCATAAATCTAAGCCAAACAATCAAAAGGGCACTGTGATCGTTTTTCGTGACTCTCTATGTGTGAGGTTACGTTATGCATTTTGTTCATGCCACCAATGTATTATCATGAATAATTCAAACAGAAAAAAAAAGAGAGAAAAGATTCTTGAATATAATTCCTGCACAAGTGCATTGTCCTATTTACAATCCTAACAGCCGAAGCCGCGGTTACATATTCTGTCTTCACTCTTGAGCTCTTCAACAAGCTTCAACAATCCACATCATCCATCACCCCTTTTTACTGTACCGCGTCATCATTCCGTCATCAATTTATGAATCTCTCGTATAAGTCGCAATGGCTTTGTGCATTACAAATTCTGTAGGATTCAAGAAACCTGTGTCATAGAGCATATCGCAAATCAATGGAGGCATATCACGATAACAATTGAAAATCCATAGAAGAATAGATACCAGTAAGAGAAAAGGGACAGTAAAACAATATCAGAACAGAAAAAAAAAGACTTGTCATCGTCAATCTTCGATCCATGTCAAACCACTATCTAAACCTTTAAGGCCTGCAAAAACCAAAAAAAATAACCTTTAACATCATCAACCTGCACAATTCAGGTTTCAAACAAAATTCAGGAATAAAAGGTAACCCGAATGCACGAAACCACGCTCCAGCAAGAGGATGGCCAACACCTCAATTTCATACTTGTTGTCGTTCTCAATTCCATACCCTGAAGAACCTTGATCTCTAAAAGAGAATACAGTAGTGCAGGTTTCCGCCTTAAGCTTTTGAAGTTGATTTGTGAGGTCATTCACAAACGTATTGGCTGGACGTCCAACTAAGCAGTTTGAACCTGGGCATACGAATACCGAAGGAGGACTTCTGGATTATCAAGACGAAATTCAAGCATCCATTCTCCCATTTCTATCTCCTGCCAAATCAATTGCAACAATAATACAAATTCAGTTTATAACAGAATGAAAAAAAATAGAATGAGAAAGACAAATGATGCCATTTAATCATAACTGAACTGTAACAGATCTTATCTCAAAACAGAAAAAGTAACAGAATCGTAACTGATTTTCTTACCTGAAACTTCCAGAACCATCCTCAAGCATAGAAATCAGGAGCATCTCATTCAATTAGTTCTTCTTCCATAATTTTTCAGGACCCTTTAACCATTCAATTCTCCAACTTTCTTCTCCAATTCCAATCTTCATGTTCTTCAACCAATTCCTTCAACCAACTTCTTCTACACAACCCATTCATCTCTTCTTCTGATTTCACAAACTCTTCTATTCTTCAATTCTCCAATTCTTCTGTCATCCCTCTTCACCCTCACACCCTGCAACCTCCTTTCATTATCCTGTACTGCTATTCCATCTCCATGAATAACATCCTACAACTTCTGTTTTTGTCATGAATGATTCATCAAATACCTGCAAATAAAATCAAGAACCGCAACAACATTAAGCGCAGAAGAATAACAGCAAGTCATTGAAGTTGTAAAGAAGAACGATCAAGAGTGTAAACCCGCGGCTTTCAATACTGTTTTACATCAGCAACAACGTGCACTCATAGCCATCACAGAGACCGTCTCATCTTCATCACCTTCGCTCTTCAATCCGGGAATTATCGTGAAGTAATTTCCACTGTCAACAAGCCTCAAGAAGAAGAACGAATCCTGATCGGTAATCTTTAATTGCCACGAAATTGAACCTGCAAATTACAAATTCCTCAGTGAAAATTCAAGACCGGTGACGACCAGCAATTGCAAGCAGTAAGCAAGATAGAGACGAGAAGAGTAGCCGAAGTTCATACCTGACGCAGCACTATTCTGTGTTGTCACCGAAAGTCCTGTCCTCACCGTCGACAAGGTACGAGCTCTTTGTTCTCACTGCTCTTGCCTTAATGTTACACGTGCTCGTATAGTTCTTAGTCGGGATTTCGTTGGTTGGAAGTGAAGAGGGTAGGCTTGAGAAGATAGAGTCCGTGACGGCGGCGGAAGGAGATTGCCGGTAGGGTACTTCGAAACGGCGCTAGGTTCATTGTATGAAGAGGGAGATTAAGTTAGGGAGATGAGAAGCGAGAGGGATAACGAGTTGTTCACATAGGAGGGTTTTGATTGCGGGAGGTTTGAACAAGATGCTGGTTCGTTTAGCTAATGATAGGTTAGGGTTCGTGTGGAGGTCGGATTGTTGGTGGTGGCTATGACAAGAAGCTGAAGAAGATGAGAGCAGTGGCGGTTCGAGACGAGGGTGGTGATGGCGAAACGGTGGCGGTGCAAGAAGAGGGAGGGATTGGGTTTCGTTTAGAAAGGAGGATTAGAGAAGAAGAGGGTTGAGGAAGGGGAGAGGTTGGCCGCCGCCGAATTGGGGTCTAGGGTTTTTGTGTTCTTGTTCTTGTTTGATTTTGTATATTTGAGTTTTAATAATATGTTTTAATGGGAGTTATAAGTGTAAATTATGGAATAATTCGCTATTAAAGCCAATTAACCAGTATTAAAGTTTCGTTAACAACCATTAATCACGTTTTTTGTTTTAATTATAAATCTTAATGGATTCTTGAAGATAAGGAGTAGGCCTTTTGTTCTTTACTGTTGCTGTTAGCACCCACCTCTTAAGCCCATTAACAAAAACACCATAAATAATCTGCTGTCTGCACCTCCCCAGGTGATGCGTTTTTGGGCCCAGTACTTTGCCAATCGCACCCCTGTTTTAGGCCCACATGAGAAAATTAACTAGAAAAAGCACTAGCAGCACCCCATTCTTTTTCTTTCTTTTAGAATTTTTCTTAGTTTTTTCTAGTTTTACATAGTTTAGAAAATAATTTAGAAAATATAGTAAAATCTATTAGAAAATTCTATAAAAATTCCAGTAGATCCATAATTCAATTTAGAAATTTTTGATTTTTTTACTTTCTGAATTTTGGCTATTTTTCGATTTAATTTTGATTTTTCTTTTAATTAGCTTTTATTGAATTTCCTTTAATTGTGCTTGAGCTTGTTCGTTTTATTTTGGTAACTTCTAGTAACTTTTTTAGCCCATTCTTTTTACTGTAGTTAGAAGACCCATAATAGTACTTAGAATAATTTTTTGTGGATATTTTAGATCATTTCATCTTAGGTTTAGAGGCTTAGTTCCTTAGAAATTAGGGATTAACTTGTAGCTGAAAATAAACAATTTTTAGGCCTAGTTAAATTCTGAATTTTTAGGATTCCTTTTGACACAATGTTATATGTAGTTTTAGGACCCTATAGATTTAATTCCATAATTTTTCCAGGACCTTTACTTTTTTTTAGGATATTAACCTTTAGGCTTTGTTACATATGATTTCCATTTAGTTTAGGCTAGGATATTAAATCCCATAAAAAAATAGCTTAAGTAGATTTAATTTTAGAATTTAATAGTGTTTTAGATTAGTTAGATGTTTTTTAGAAGAAAAGGCTAAGTAGGACTTTAGTTTAGAATTTAGGCTTAAGTTTCTTTCTAATTAGGATTAGAATAAATAGGACTATTTTTCATGCCTTTAAATGCATTTTTAGAATTTTATTTCTTATGTCCATTTTTAATGCTCTGCCTTATTATTTGATTTTATTACTTGAATAGGTTTCCCCATTGTTCTTAGAATCAACTTAACTTCCTTAGGAAGTAAGTTGAATTCTAGTAGATTCTAGTTTTTTCATTAGGATTAGAATACCTCACAAACCATTAGGACTACTTGTAAATAAATAAACAAAATTAGGATTGAGTCTTAGTCCCTTAGATTTTGTCCTTTTCCAACTTGAGTCATTCTTTCTCATCTCATAAAGAAAAGCAATAAAATACTCAATAAAAACCGAACAATCTTGTACGACACGAGACTTTGTTGCGGAGTGTTTATACGCGTCCTGTTTCGGGGTGAGGTGTAAATACTTCCCGCGATGGATAGGTCTTAGTACAAGACCGTTCACAAACAAATTCAAAACACTTCTCATAAAATACAAAAACACACAATAAGCGACTATCATGCGGGAACTTCTCTTCTCATCTCATTCATTCACAACGCGAACTCGCGACGACTTGTCTCGCATGCAAGACGGTAAACGCACTCGTACCAGACGAGCCTGCAACACCTGAGCATAGACATACGCAGTTCCAACATAAAAAACACAAACAAATAGTTCCCGCCTTAGTTAGCCGAACTACGTCGACTCTGATCCTCATTATCCCGATGAGGTACGTAGGCAGCGGGGTAGGGCCCGTTCGAGCACATTCTTTATTTTCCCTACATTTCCCCCTTTCTTTCCATTTTCTTATTTCAGTTCCTTTTCGCATTTCATTCCAGTTCCAGTTAGCGGTTTCATTCAGCAGCAACTTTATTTTCTCACCCTTTGAAACAAAACAAGCAAGCGCGGATCCCGTCGGGTACGACGGACGATCTGGGGTGCTAATACCTTCCGAGGTCGTAACCGACTCCCGAACTCCGATCTTTGGTTCGCAGGACCTTGTCCTTTCCTTCTTCCTCAGGTTTGTGCAACATTACCTTTCCCATTCTTTCAGGATAAAAATGTCTGGCTGACGACTCTAACCTTTCCGCGCCACTTTCGCGTTTGTACTAGGATGAAAATCCCGGGAGTGACAGCTGGCGACTTTGCTGGGGATTAACCTGATTCTTCCGGTTTCCCTTGTAGAGTCAATCCTATCACCTGTTTGGTTTTGTTTCTTTGGGTGTTTATCTGTTTGTTGCTGTGTGCTTTAGTTTAGCTTTATTGTTTTCATTTTACTTTACAACTTTACTTTATCGCATTTATTTACCGCTTTCAGTATTTTATTTTCCATGCATCATATTATACTGGACTGTCTGGCTGTGCTGGTTTTCATTTTTTCTGTGGGTTGGGAGTTACTGTGAGATAAGCCAACTACCCGGTTTGAGTGCACTATAGGATTAGCGTGGACATGTTGTGCTCGCATGGTTACATGATGAGTGGTGATGTGTTCCACACCCAGATTGCGACTGTCTCGGGAATATTCTGTGTGGGGGTTCTTCTCCACTTCAGGGTACAACCTTGATAGTTATGTGCATCTGGTGACCTATCTTCGAGAACCTTAGTGGAAACAACTCTCTCCAGTGATGACAGTGGCAGACCACATTTGTTGGCAAACCCACTCGCATCCGAAGGTCCATTGGGAACTCGCATAGGATGGCCTGGTTCTCTCATAGGAATTCAGTTAAAGCAAACTGATCGTATGACGATAGTATTGTACCCTTCGGGATGAATGTACTATTGTTTCTCGACTCAGTGCTTGAAGCTGGAAACTTGTGAGGGATGCTTGTTTTTTCGGACTCAACTGAGACCTCCTTGAGTAGTACATAATGCCAAACCGATTCCCTGATTTGGTCATGAGCCATTTCTCGGAAATGGTGAACGTATTATTGCTATTCGGCTTTGAGAGTCCGTGATGTTGACCCGAGTAGCACACCCGTGAGATAGGGAGGGGGTTTACAGGTTTGCAGGAACCCTAAACTTCAACATACCCGCTTTGCCAGTGTTATTTTATGATATTATCTGGTGCTATATGGTTCTTTGATTCTGAGATCCGGGATTTCTATTCAGAGAGATTGTTACTATGATTACCATGGTGACCCTGATATTGTGACTGTTATTATGACTCTCCACAGACACTTGGCTCATTGTTCAACTTCAACACCATCAGTGACTATGCTATTATGTGATCCAGTTTTACAGTTATTGGGTTCTCAGTTATGGGGTTCTATACAGAGATGGTGCTACTATTATGGTTTTATTCAGACACTTGACTCATTACTCAACATCGGCACCAATATCAGACCATTGATCACACGCCTGTTAGGGATGGCAACGGGTCGGGTCGGGTGCGGGTTTCACACTACCCAAACCCGCACCCGAAATCAACACCCGAACCCGAACCCAAACCCAAAGGTTATTCGGGTGGCAAAATAACACCCGCACCCACACCCGTTGGGTTCGGGTTTTTCCACCCAAACCCGAACCCGTAACAAAAACACAATTAATTTTTTTTTCAAAAAATTTAATTAGTTTTCAATTATATATATATATATATATATATATTACTTAGTTAATTATAAGAAGCATTATAAGTTCTATTTACTACTATAATATTGTTGCTTACAAAATAAGATTTCAATTAAAATTTTGCATACAACAATATATTTTGCACACCCCTAATTATAATTAAAATTAAGGTCTTCAATATCTTAACATTATAATTAAAATTAAATTCTACAATCTACAATTAAAATTAAAATTAAAGTATTCAATTAAAATTAAAATTAAAGTATACAATTAAAATTAAAATTAAAGTCTAAACGGGTGTAGTTTCGGGTTTCGGGTGTGGGTTTCACACTACCCAAACCCGCACCCGAAATATCGGGTGGCACCCGAACCCGAACCCAAACCCAGTCAAATCGGGTTTTCACCCGTTGACTCGGGTTCGGGTGCGGGTGGGGGCCGTGGGTTTGGGTCTGCCTGCCATCCCTAACGCCTGTTGCATACATGACATCATATCATTCCAGCATATATGTTCAGTTATTTCCGAGGATCACATATCTGAGTCATACTGTTGGATTTTTCTGTGTCAAAACTTGAATCAAAGCAGATGGATTCCTCAGAAATAACTGAACATGGCATTTGCATACATCCTTGCATTCTTGACAGGTGTTCAGAGACAAATTCTTTTCCTAACTTGATTTCTCATCAGAATGGTCAACTTGAATCACAGTCATCAAGGTATATATCTGAAGCAACTTCGGGCGGAGGTAACCGAAAGGAAGACACAGCTGAGGCCATTCAGGACAGAGGTGTAAACCTTATTTCAGAATCAAAAGCTGCTGAAACAGGAAGTCAACCAGATGAAGACTCAAATGAGCTTGGTTATGAAAATTCTGAACAAAGCTATTTTCATCCCTATTAAGGGGAACTACGCTGCTCTGATTCTCCATTGGTCAATGGAGATACGTAGGCAGGAGATCGTGCAAGATCTTTCCGAGCAACCTTATTTATCAACTTTATTATCAACCTCTTCCTTCCAGACGTCGATTGTCAGCATCCAACCTCAGCTTCCCAAGAGAATCCTAGGGGAAGAGCATATGGGTAAAGACCAAAATAACTTGAGAAAAAGTTTGATCATATTTTCATGTTGTACGCGCAACGGGTTTCCTCATCTGCTCAGATTCAGGCTAGTTGGGCTAGTTACATCAGGATCATCTCCGACAAAGCTTCCTTTGGGGTTTCAATGCCAAGTATGACTATCATTCTGGGGCACCTGGCCATTTAATTGAAAATTGCAAGTCTTTCAGAGACAAAGGTGAAGACAAGGTACCGAATTTGATTGACTCCAAGACTATTATGATTACGCCAGGTAAAAGTGAGGATGTGGCACCAAAATAGTAATGATATGAATATCTAGACTGCTGACTGCTGAAAAGTCTTCGAGAGCAATAAATCCAGACGGAGTCAGACCTCCTCAACAATGACCACCATGATGTGAAGGCTAGATGCAAGTACCACCCAGGGGCATTTAGGCATACCATTTGACAACTATGATGTGTTCAGGCACAAGGTGCAAAATTCGATCGAATCAAAGGTCATCATGCTAGGAAGTCTGCCCATATATTGAAATATCCTCATCAAATTGGCATCCTAGTTTGCAAGGGCATCTTCAGAAGCAATAAGTCCAGACGGAGTCAAGTCTCCTCAATGATGGCAATGTTCAGCTTCTTTACTGCATTTTCATTTATAGTTTATATTGTTTGTTTAAAAATTTGTATGCATGCATGAAACTTATTTGTTTTTGAATGATAATCATAATAAAATGCACATGTTTTTCTTGAAGTAATCCATTCGTATTCACTCATGATTTTGTGTATGTGCATTGCAATACCAACTGTTGTGCTTAAACTCTATCAGGGAGGATGACGAAATGAAAACGCAAAAATCTCTAATTGTGTGCTTTTGAGAAAGACCCTGTTGACGATGTACAGGCATTGTTTCAAATCCTAAACACCGGAGATATAAGGGAGATAGACCCTCGCCAACCCATTTGAGCCTTGAAGTAGGAGTTTCTTTTTGCATGAAAAAAACCCTTGCATTTAACCCAGGGGCAGGATAGTCGTCAGTTAGTTTGACCGAGCATTCAAATTTCGAAAAGGAGTACAAATCTGAGGATCCATTACCTTTCGTTGTACCAAATCAAGAGGTCCCATGACCAGAAACCACAATGGTTATCCTGGAAAGAGGTCCAAAGACCAGAGGCCACAAAGGTTATCCTTCCTCAACCAAGAAGTGAGACAGTCACGACCCTTTCAAAGCAATCAAGACAGATAATGTCACACGATTTGTTCAAAAAATAATTAAGAAAAAAAATGATGATGAAAGAGCCCGCTAAGTTGAAACTTGAAAACAAGCGACTTAGGCAAAAATTAGGGCATCCCGCTGGACTTCACAATCAAAGATTCACAAGAATCAGTCCAGGCAAAAGTTAGGGATAAGAAAAATAATGCAAAAGCAAAAGACGAAAAGGATTACACCAGAAAGATCCTTGAACAAGTACAAAGTCGTGTGGCACAGACACCAAAGATAAGAGGGGTGACTGACTCCAAATGACAACCTAATTGGTGCTTAAACTGTTAGTGTAATTGGTTCCTCAACCATCACAAAACCCTTTTTGAGAAGTGAGTGCTTGTGAAAGCTAGCTGAAAATAGGAATGGAGAACATCACGAAGATGGGTGGGCACAAATAAATTTCGAGCCTATATCCTTTGTTTCTATAACCGTGAACCAGGCCACGATACAACCCTCAGAAGTCCTAACTGAAACAAGGTTATTTTTGATAGCGTACTACCACGAGACCGCGTTCCTGACTCCTATGAGTGGTGTTGAAAGATCTTTGTTGGTGTTGCATGTACATGCTTTCTATTATTCAAAAAATTAATGTCGTATCTTAACCAGTGATTCGCTCACAAAGGTTTGCGACATCTTTTTCAGTAAAACTTCAAGATTAACATGTGTGTTGCATTAGAATTTTCATTCTTAGAATAAACATTTTCTGCTTGCATACATTTGTTTGGCATCATAAAAGTTCACATATGAAACCTTAGTCCAGAAGCTTAATCTTGCCAAAGTTGAGAAGCCTGAAACTTCCGAAAGACCAGCGTTTGAAGATGTACTTTTCCAAGAAATTCCATTAAGTGGGGACTTTCCCAACAGTCGTGGTAAGAGCCAACTAATCCGGGGCAATCACGTCGAGAAATCTCTTCAAAATTCAACCAAACCGGGGCAATCACTTCGAGATTCAAATCTCTCAAAGAGCCATCAGGTGGAGGCATTATTCAAATTTTAGCCAAACTGGGGCAATTACTTCGAGATCCAATCTCTCAAAGAACAATTGGTATGGGTGTTTTCTTCAAAGCACAAGTCAGACATAAATGATCACTTCAAGGGTATGAGAAGTTACTCTCTCCCGAAGACCGTCAATTCAAAGCGCCTATCCGAAGTTCAAAATACTGGGGCAGAATATTTCACGGTGATATGAGGTTTTTCGTGAATCCCCGCGAGGCAAATCTCTTTCATAGACCATGCAGTCTGGGGCAGTTATTTCGAGATCCGAAGAATCTCTCCAAGAGTTTGAAGATACCGAGGCATTTCATATGCCATGTTTTCTGTAAAATCCTCTTGAGACATTTACTTCTGATGGACCTTAATCTAAGGCGAGTTGAAAATTGCAAAGAACCATTGTTCACTCATGATTAGTTGGCAACATATCAACCCAGGGCTAGGAGCAAAGCCATTGTCAGCATAGTACTTCAGGAGTTGTTTCATCGGCGGACTTCATTGATCAAAATTCCTTAGCAAGTCTCATTAGACAATCCCTTCTCCGTTAGTGCATCAAATGGAAGGTTACTTCTTGAGCATATCATCGCCTCTCATCCCCAGCATGAGACGCCTTACATCTCTCATTCCTAACATGAGAGGATTTATCTCTTATCCCCAGCAAGTGGCAACTTGAGCTCTTATCTTCAACGGGAAGCTTTATCATTGACGTTATTTGTCATCCACAGTAAAGTGGAAGCTGAAATTTCTCCCAGCGAGGTAGCAGAAGGTGGGTGTCATCCCCAAGCAGAAGTTTCCCTTCAGACAGGGGCAATTCCCAGCAGTATAAGGAGTATCTTTCCTCCCCAGCAATTGCTTCCTCAGCAGTGTCATGCCTTTGGTTCCCAGCCAAGTTAGGAGGTCCTCACTTCCCCGTCAGAGTTCAAGAAGAGTCCATCTCTAGCAGGGTCTTGATTCTCCAATCTCAAAGTCCAATTTATTTTTGGCAGTGGCGGCTGTTCAGAGCCGGTGAATTATTAGTAGCTTTCCCCGCAAAGTTGTTTCCTCCTTATCAGGATGAACCAGATCAATGCAGTGATCACTATTCCTCCCCAGTCAAGCTATCTGGGATACTTGCAGTCTCCTTATCAGGAGATCTCTTTACATTTGCATACGTATAATCATCATTACATTTGCATCCTCCAAAGTATAGCATTTCCATCGTCATGGAGCATTACGCCATAAATTCAAACATATGCATGCCAGCATGGGCCAGTTTTGAGGTATATTACGAGCATCTTCTCAACCTGAAGTACTCCGCACAGAGGATACCAACATCATTTTCCAGACATCCTTGTCTTCTCAAGTCAATGTTTGTCACCCATTCCGCGTCTTGTTTGGTACAACAGTCGCATCGCAGGTTCTCGTTTTGTATAACGGTCCTGTTTGCTTGGGCTCTCGTTTATGTATAACGATCCCGTTCCATCTTGTCCTATTTTCTTTGTTTCTGGTTACCGCCTGCGGCCGATATACCTTTGCGTCTCCATTCGAGGATGGTTTCGTGTTAGATCCGATGATCTTTTGATTTGTCATTCGAGGATGGCATTTCTTGTTGTTTTGTGTGGCTATTATTCGAGGATAGTAGTTCACTTTTCGAGCTTATTGATCGAGGTCAGTTTGTCTCTTTTGCAAAGTCTGTCTGAGGTCAGCTTTGTGTTTGGTTATCAGTCGAGGCTGGTATACCTTTGCATCTCCATTCGAGGATGGTTTCATGTTAGATCCGAGGATCTTTTGATTTGTCATTCGAGGATGGCATTTCTTTCCTTCAAGTCCTTCTGAGGTTGGTCTTGTTGTTTTGTGTGGCTATTATTCGAGGATAGTAGTTCACTTTTCGAGCTTATTGATCGAGGTCAGTTTGTCTCTTTTGCAAAGTCTGTCTGAGGTCAGCTTTGTGTTTGGTTATCAGTCGAGGCTGGTATACCTTTGCGTCTCCATTCGAGGATGGTTTCGTGTTAGATCCGAGGATCTTTTGTTTTGTCATTCGAGGATGGCATTTCTTGTTTGTGGCTATTATTCGAGGATAGTAGTTCACTCTTTGAGCTTATTGATCGAGGTCAGTTTGTCTCTTTTGCAAAGTTTGTCCGAGGTCAGCTTTGTGTTTGGTTATCAGTCGAGGCTGGTATACCTTAGCGTCTCCATTCGAGGATGGTTTCGTGTTAGATCCGAGGATCTTTTGATTTGTCATTCGAGGATGGCATTTCCCTTCTTCAAGTCCTTCCGAGGTTGGTCTTGTTGTTTTGTGTGGCTATTATTCGAGGATAGTAGTTCACTTTTTGAGCTTATTGATCGAGGTCAGTTTGTCTCTTTTGCAAAGTTTGTCTGAGGTCAGCTTTGTGTTTGGTTATCAGTCGAGGCTGGTATACCTTTGCGTCTCCATTCGAGGATGGTTTCGTGTTAGATCCGAGGATCTTTTGATTTGTCATTCGAGGATGGCATTTCTTTTCTTCAAGTCCTTCCGAGGTTGGTCTTGTTGTTGTGGCTATTATTCGAGGATAGTAGTTCACTTTTTGAGTTTATTGATCGAGGTCAGTTTGTCTCTTTTGCAAAGTCTGTCTGAGGTCAGCTTTGTGTTTGGTTATCAGTCGAGGCTGGTATACCTTTGCGTCTCCATTCGAGGATGGTTTCGTGTTAGATCCGAGGATCTTTTGATTTGTCATTCGAGGATGGCATTTCTTTTCTTCAAGTCCTTCCGAGGTTGGTCTTGTTGTTGTGGCTATTATTCGAGGATAGTAGTTCACTTTTTGAGCTTATTGATCGAGGTCAGTTTGTCTCTTTTGCAAAGTCTGTCTGAGGTCAGCTTTGTGTTTGGTTATCAGTCGAGGCTGGTATACCTTTGCGTCTCCATTCGAGGATGGTTTCGTGTTAGATCCGAGGATCTTTTGATTTGTCATTCGAGGATGGCATTTCTTTTCTTTAAGTCCTTCCGAGGTTTGTCTTGTTGTTGTGGCTATTATTCGAGGATAGTAGTTCACTTTTTGAGCTTATTGATCGAGGTCAGTTTGTCTCTTTTGCAAAGTCTGTCTGAGGTCAGCTTTGTGTTTGGTTATCAGTCGAGGCTGGTATACCTTTGCGTCTCCATTCGAGGATGGTTTCGTGTTAGATCCGAGGATCTTTTGTTTTGTCATTCGAGGATGGCATTTCTTGTTTGTGGCTATTATTCGAGGATAGTAGTTCACTCTTTGAGCTTATTGATCGAGGTCAGTTTGTCTCTTTTGCAAAGTTTGTCCGAGGTCAGCTTTGTGTTTGGTTATCAGTCGAGGCTGGTATACCTTAGCGTCTCCATTCGAGGATGGTTTCGTGTTAGATCCGAGGATCTTTTGATTTGTCATTCGAGGATGGCATTTCCCTTCTTCAAGTCCTTCCGAGGTTGGTCTTGTTGTTTTGTGTGGCTATTATTCGAGGATAGTAGTTCACTTTTTGAGCTTATTGATCGAGGTCAGTTTGTCTCTTTTGCAAAGTCTGTCTGAGGTCAGCTTTGTGTTTGGTTATCAGTCGAGGCTGGTATACCTTTGCGTCTCCATTCGAGGATGGTTTCGTGTTAGATCCGAGGATCTTTTGATTTGTCATTCGAGGATGGCATTTCTTTTCTTCAAGTCCTTCCGAGGTTGGTCTTGTTGTTGTGTCTATTATTCGAGGATAGTAGTTCACTTTTTGAGTTTATTGATCGAGGTCAGTTTGTCTCTTTTGCAAAGTCTGTCTGAGGTCAGGTTTGTGTTTGGTTATCAGTCGAGGCTGGTATACCTTTGCGTCTCCATTCGAGGATGGTTTCGTGTTAGATCCGAGGATCTTTTGATTTGTCATTCGAGGATGGCATTTCTTTTCTTCAAGTCCTTCCGAGGTTGGTCTTGTTGTTGTGGCTATTATTCGAGGATAGTAGTTCACTTTTTGAGCTTATTGATCGAGGTCAGTTTGTCTCTTTTGCAAAGTCTGTCTGAGGTCAGCTTTGTGTTTGGTTATCAGTCGAGGCTGGTATACCTTTGCGTCTCCATTCGAGGATGGTTTCGTGTTAGATCCGAGGATCTTTTGATTTGTCATTCGAGGATGGCATTTCTTTTCTTCAAGTCCTTCCGAGGTTTGTCTTGTTGTTGTGGCTATTATTCGAGGATAGTAGTTCACTTTTTGAGCTTATTGATCGAGGTCAGTTTGTCTCTTTTGCAAAGTCTGTCTGAGGTCAGCTTTGTGTTTGGTTACCGCCTGCGGCCGGTATACCTTTGCGTCTCCGTTTGAGGATGGTTTCGTGTTAGATCTGAGGATCTTTTGGATTGTCATTCGAGGATGGCATTCTTTTCTTCAAGTCCTTCCGAGGTTGGTCTTTTTGTTTTGTGTGGCTATTATTCGAGGATAGTAGTTCACTTTTTGAGCTTATTGATCGAGGTCAGTTTGTCTCTTTTGCAAAGTCTGTCCGAGGTCAGCCTTTGTTGTTGATGGTTATCGCCTGCGGCCGGTATACTATCGTGTTTCTATTCGAGGATGGTTTTTAGTATTGGATCCGAGGATCCCGTGTGAGTTTTCATTCGAGGATGGCATTCTTCCCATCATATTTTCACCTGGTTTTATTTTCCGCTACCTATTCAGAGGTCAAAATCAAAAAATACATAAATAAATAAACGGGCAGATGGCATTTTCATTACCCTCAATGTGCAAATTGTCAGGATATATTTGAGTATTCAATCACTCCACACCTCGAACGTATAAAAGCCGTTGCAATTATTCGTTCAGGCTTGCAGATGATTGAATAGGGGCAGCTGTAATACCTCAAAATTTGCCCTCATTCTTATTACCACTAACTGGCTTATGTTTGTGTTCATTTGCATTCGTCCATTAGGTCATATTGTTTGCATTCTTCATTTGCATGGAGCTCTTAGGGCATGGGGATCAGGTCTTCTTTTGTGACTCGAATCCCTCTGCTCACTAGGGATTTCTCTGGTCATCACGTTCGAGGTTAAGGTCAACAATGGGCTTTATTATAATATGCGTCTGGCCAAGTTACAGAAGTTTCAGCGAAAGTTATGGTATTAGGGTTTCCTGGAAAGGACTTTCTTGAACTTATTGGTTGCCTTGATGGCCTAGTCATTTTCAAAGTTTCCTCAAAGCAAATGCTTTGAGGCAACTATTTGTTGAATGGGTGAATTGTGAGGTATGAACCATGACGAGAGATGCGAAGGCGTGGGGATCATTAGGAAGCCAGATGTTTCTTCCATTGGAGTTATTTTGGCCAAAAAGTGCTTTGAATTTGTTTGGTTAATTTATAGGAAAATAAGGACATTTGGCACCAAAGGGTAAATGAAATGTTCCTATTGCAATCTAATTCGGATTTTATGGGAGCAAGAGAGGTTGAAGGTTACTTTTGGCACGTAAGGTCCCAAGTTCATTCGAAATTCCAAGATACAATTTTCCAGGTATATTCATGTGGATCTCTGTCTGTTGTGGAACTACGACTGCCCATGTCTTTACAAAGTTAGCACAATATCCAAGTCAAGGTTATATAGAATTTTGATCAATTGAATCCATATCTCAAGGCTTGTCCCTTATGTGATTTTCAAACTTAGTCTCTGTGTCCTTCGTGACCATAGTTATGTTATTCAATATCCGTATAGAACCATTAATGTTTGGTTTGATGTTGAGATTTTAGAGCACATTATCATGCATAATGGATGAAGTTTTGTTTGGATGTTATATGTGTTTCTTCTTATTCATCTGAGCTTGTTGGTAATCGTTTGAGAGGAGCCTTGATAAGTCATTTTGGGAAGGTTCAAATTTATTAAGTTAAGGTTGGTTTTTTTGGGATTAAGGGTGCACATGATGATGTGAGACGTTCATTGAAGTCATAAATCTAAGCCAAACAATCAAAAGGGCACTGTGATCGTTTTTCGTGACTCTCTATGTGTGAGGTTACGTTATGCATTTTGTTCATGCCACCAATGTATTATCATGAATAATTCAAACAGAAAAAAAAAAGAGAGAGAGAAAAGATTCTTGAATATAATTCCTGCACAAGTGCATTGTCCTATTTACAATCCTAACAGCCGAAGCCGCGGTTACATATTCTGTCTTCACTCTTGAGCTCTTCAACAAGCTTCAACAATCCACATCATCCATCACCCCTTTTTACTGTACCGCGTCATCATTCCGTCATCAATTTATGAATCTCTCGTATAAGTCGCAATGGCTTTGTGCATTACAAATTCTGTAGGATTCAAGAAACCTGTGTCATAGAGCATATCGCAAATCAATGGAGGCATATCACAATAACAATTGAAAATCCATAGAAGAATAGATACCAGTAAGAGAAAAGGGACAGTAAAACAATATCAGAACAGAAAAAAAGACTTGTCATCGTCAATCTTCGATCCATGTCAAACCACTTTCTAAACCTTTAAGGCCTGCAAAAACCAAAAAAATAACCTTTAACATCATCAACCTGCACAATTCAGGTTTCAAACAAAATTCAGGAATAAAAGGTAACCCGAATGCACGAAACCACACTCCAGCAAGAGGATGGCCAACACCTCAATTTCATACTTGTTGTCGTTCTCAATTCCATACCCTGAAGAACCTTGATTTCTAAAAGAGAATACAGTAGTGCAGGTTTCCGCCTTAAGCTTTTGAAGTTGATTTGTGAGGTCATTCACAAACATATTGGCTGGACGTCCAACTAAGCAGTTTGAACCTGGGCATACGAATACCGAAGGAGGACTTCTGGATTATACAGACGAAATTCAAACATCCATTCTCCCATTTCTATCTCCTGCCAAATCAATTGCAACAATAATACAAATTCAGTTTATAACAGAATGAAAAAAAAACTGAATGAGAAAGACAAATGATGCCAGTTAATCATAACTGAACTGTAACAGATCTTATCTCAAAACAGAAAAAGTAACAGAATCGTAACTGATTTTCTTACCTGAAACTTCCAGAACCATCCTCAAGCATAGAAATCAGGAGCATCTCATTCAATTAGTTCTTCTTCCACAATTTTTCAGGACCCTTTAACCATTCAATTCTCCAACTTTCTTCTCCAATTCCAATCTTCATGTTCTTCAACCAATTCCTTCAACCAACTTCTTCTACACAACCCATTCATCTCTTCTTCTGATTTCACAAACTCTTCTATTCTTCAATTCTCCAATTCTTCTGTCATCCCTCTTCACCCTCACACCCTGCAACCTCCTTTCATTATCCTGTACTGCTCTTCCATCTCCATGAATCACATCCTACAACTTCTGTTTTTGTCATGAATGATTCATCAAATACCTGCAAAAAAAATCAAGAACCGCAACAACATTAAGCGCAGAAGAATAACAACAAGTCATTGAAGCTGTGAAGAAGAGCGATCAAGAGTGTAAACCCGCGGCTTTTAATACTGTTTTACATCAGCAACAATGTGCACTCATAGCCATCACAGAGACCGTCTCATCTTCATCACCTTCGCTCTTCAATCCGGGAATTATCGTGAAGTAATTTCCATTGTCAACAAGCCTCAAGAAGAAGAACGAATCCTGATCGGTAATCTTTAATTGCCACGAAATTGAACCTGCAAATTACAAATTCCTCAGTGAAAATTCAAGACCGGCGACGACCAGCAATTGCAAGCAGTAAGCAAGATAGAGACGAGAAGAGTAGCCGAAGTTCATACCTGACGCAACACTATTCTGTGTTGTCACCGAAAGTCCTGTCCTCGCCGTCGACAAGGTACGAGCTCTTTGTTCTCACTGCTCTTGCCTTAATGTTACGCGTGCTCGTATAGTTCTTAGTCGGGATTTCGTTGGTTGGAAGTGAAGAGGGTAGGCTTGAGAAGATAGAGTCCGTGACGGCGGCGGAAGGAGATTGCCGGTAGGGTACTTCGAAACGGCGTTAGGTTCATTGTATGAAGAGGGAGATTAAGATAGGGAGATGAGAAGCGAGAGGGATAGCGAGTTGTTCACATAGGAGGGTTTTGATTGCGGGAGGTTCGAACAAGATGCTGGTTCGTTTAGCTCATGTTAGGTTAGGGTTCGTGTGGAGGTCGGATTGTTGGTGGTGGCTGTGACAAGAAGCTGAAGAAGATGAGAGCGGTGGCGGTTCGAGACGAGGGTGGTGATGGCGAAATGGTGGCGGTGCAAGAAGAGGGAGGGATTGGGTTTCGTTTAGAAAGGAGGATTAGAGAAGAAGAGGGTTGAGGAGGAGGAAGGGGAGAGGTTGGCCGCCGCCGAATTGGGGTCTAGGGTTTTTGTGTTCTTGTTCTTGTTTGATTTTGTATATTTGAGTTTTAATAATATGTTTTAATGGGAGTTATAAGTGTAAATTATGGAATAATTCGCTATTAAAGCCAATTAACCAGTATTAAAGTTTCGTTAACAACCATTAATCACGTTTTTTGTTTTAATTATAAATCTTAATGGATTCTTGAAGATAAGGAGTAGGCCTTTTGTTCTTTACTGTTGCTGTTAGCACCCACCTCTTAAGCCCATTAACAAAAACACCATAAATAATCTGCTGTCTGCACCTCCCCAGGTGATGCGTTTTTGGGCCCAGTACTTTGCCAATCGCACCCCTGTTTTAGGCCCACATGAGAAAATTAACTAGAAAAAGCACTAGCAGCACCCCATTCTTTTTCTTTCTTTTAGAATTTTTCTTAGTTTTTTCTAGTTTTACATAGTTTAGAAAATAATTTAGAAAATATAGTAAAATCTATTAGAAAATTCTATAAAAATTCCAGTAGATCCATAATTCAATTTAGAAATTTTTGATTTTTTTACTTTCTGAATTTTGGCTATTTTTCGATTTAATTTTGATTTTTCTTTTAATTAGCTTTTATTGAATTTCCTTTAATTGTGCTTGAGCTTGTTCGTTTTATTTTGGTAACTTCTAGTAACTTTTTTAGCCCATTCTTTTTACTGTAGTTAGAAGACCCATAATAGTACTTAGAATAATTTTTTGTGGATATTTTAGATCATTTCATCTTAGGTTTAGAGGCTTAGTTCCTTAGAAATTAGGGATTAACTTGTAGCTGAAAATAAACAATTTTTAGGCCTAGTTAAATTCTGAATTTTTAGGATTCCTTTTGACACAATGTTATATGTAGTTTTAGGACCCTATAGATTTAATTCCATAATTTTTCCAGGACCTTTACTTTTTTTTAGGATATTAACCTTTAGGCTTTGTTACATATGATTTCCATTTAGTTTAGGCTAGGATATTAAATCCCATAAAAAAATAGCTTAAGTAGATTTAATTTTAGAATTTAATAGTGTTTTAGATTAGTTAGATGTTTTTTAGAAGAAAAGGCTAAGTAGGACTTTAGTTTAGAATTTAGGCTTAAGTTTCTTTCTAATTAGGATTAGAATAAATAGGACTATTTTTCATGCCTTTAAATGCATTTTTAGAATTTTATTTCTTATGTCCATTTTTAATGCTCTGCCTTATTATTTGATTTTATTACTTGAATAGGTTTCCCCATTGTTCTTAGAATCAACTTAACTTCCTTAGGAAGTAAGTTGAATTCTAGTAGATTCTAGTTTTTTCATTAGGATTAGAATACCTCACAAACCATTAGGACTACTTGTAAATAAATAAACAAAATTAGGATTGAGTCTTAGTCCCTTAGATTTTGTCCTTTTCCAACTTGAGTCATTCTTTCTCATCTCATAAAGAAAAGCAATAAAATACTCAATAAAAACCGAACAATCTTGTACGACACGAGACTTTGTTGCGGAGTGTTTATACGCGTCCTGTTTCGGGGCGAGGTGTAAATACTTCCCGCGATGGATAGGTCTTAGTACAAGACCGTTCACAAACAAATTCAAAACACTTCTCATAAAAGACAAAAACACACAATAAGTGACTATCCTGCGGGAACTTCTCTTCTCATCTCATTCATTCACAACGCGAACTCGCGACGACTTGTCTCGCATGCAAGACGGTAAACGCACTCGTACCAGACGAGCCTGCAACACCTGAGCATAGACATACGCAGTTCCAGCATAAAAAACACAAACAAATAGTTCCCGCCTTAGTTAGGCGAACTACGTCGACTCTGATCCTCATTATCCCGATGAGGTACGTAGGCAGCGGGGTAGGGCCCGTTCGAGCACATTCTTTATTTTCCCTACATTTCCCCCTTTCTTTCCATTTTCTTATTTCAGTTCCTTTTCGCATTTCATTCCAGTTCTAGTTAGCGGTTTCATTCAGCAGCAACTTTATTTTCTCACCCTTTGAAACAAAACAAGCAAGCGTGGATCCCGTCGGGTACGACGGACGATCTGGGGTGCTAATACCTTCCCAGGTCGTAACCGACTCCCGAACTCCGATCTTTGGTTCGCAGGACCTTGTCCTTTCCTTCTTCCTCAGGTTTGTGCAACATTACCTTTCCCATTCTTTCGGGATAAAAATATCTGGCTGGCGACTCTAACCTTTCCGCGCCACTTTCGCGTTTGTACTAGGATGAAAATCCCGGGAGCGACACACATAAATGCCAAAGTGTCCCCTTTGCACTCTCAAATACAGATACATGCTCCTTTTGACACCCGTCCGTGTCATCATATCCCCCACAAGTCGCCAGAACACTTTCTACCAGCAGATACTTGTCCGTAACATGTTCTTCTTGACACTCGTCCATGTCATCTCCCCAACAGAAAGCCAAAGCACTCCCTTTGCACTCTCCAATACAGATACATGTTCATATATACGCTCTTTCGACACCCGTCTGTGTCATATCATCCCCTACAGATATAAACCACAAACATCCTCTTTGAATACAATACTTATACACTCTCTTGACACCCGTCCGTGTCACCAGTCCCCAGCATGGTTGCCTAAACACTTGTTGCAAACCAAACACTTGTTTATTACACTCCCCTTGACACTCGTTCGTGTCATCATATCCCCACAGGTCGCCGAAACACCTTTTACACTCTTATATACAGATGTTTGTTCATAACTTATACACTTCCTCTCCTAACACCCGTCCATGTCAATCCTCCCCAGCAAGTTGAACACTCGTACGTGTCTTGCTCATACTTCACAATACTTGTTTTACTCATACAGATACCCGTCCGTATCTTGTATATACTTATTGCCCATATATTCGACACTCGTCCGTGTTCTTTATTAACCAGTTGGTACTCGTACGTATCACCATCTCTGAACATGCATTAGCGTTTGTTTCTACCGATACTCGTCTGTATCGCGGTCTTAAGGATGCTCGTCCGCATCTTTAATCTATACACAGCGTCAAAACACTTATACCTTTTATTTCTTGAGCGTAAGCACTCGTCTGTGTTTACCATTCCCCAGCAAATCGCCAGTAAAGCGACTTTTTCTATTCGACATTCATCCTATACTTTCGGTAGCCGTACCCTGCCAGGTGATCGTCCTTCACCTTTGGATGACTGTCCCTCATCCTTTCCCCAGCGGAGTCTCCATTATTGGACCCCTTTTCTATCCGGCATTCGTCATATGTCGTGATATCTTTCGGCAACCGTCCCCTGCCAGGTGAACGTCCTTCACCTCGGATGACCGCCCCTCATCATTATCCCCAACAGAGTAGTCGTCCCCTGCTAGGTGATCGTCCTTCACCTTTTTGATGATCGTCCTTCATCATTTTATCCGATGGTCGTCCCCATCGTTGATCTTGTTATCTGACATTCGTCCTATGTCATGATAAACCCCGAGAGCGGCCGTACCCTGCTAGGTGATCGTCCTTCACCTCTTGATGATCCTCTTTCATCATGCTTATCTGATGTCCGTCCCCATCGTCGACCCTTTTTCTATCCGACATTCGTCCTATGTCGTGGTAAAGAGCAGCCGTCCCCTGCTAGGTGATCGTCCTTCACCTTTGGTAACCGTCTCTCATCATTTATTTCATTTATTCTTTGAACCGATGGCCGTCCCCGTCGTTGTCTACTTTACCTTTGCAAACCTGATGGTCGTCCCCATCATTGACTTTACCTTAAAATCCCCAGAAAATCTTGTATCTTTACCTGATGGCCGTCCCCATCATTGTATCTGTATTTCCCCAGCTTGTTGGTCGTCCCCGTTATTGCTTTTTTTACCGCTTTTCCCCAGCATGTCGGTCATCCCCGTCATTTCTTTTACAATTTATATCCCTTTTCTTCTTCTCCCCAGTGAGTGCAAATTTCGGACTGTCTTTGGTATTCAACCACAAGTTATCTTGTTTGTCTGTTAAGCCTGTCGCTTACATCCTGCACAGCTAACTCATGTTTGAATAGGGGCAGCTGTAAACACCCCAAATTTTCCCTCACTAAGTTCACACCATGGCTTGTGATCTTTCATATTTGCATTAGTTTAAGCATATCATATCATATTGCATATTTATTTCATCTGCATAGTTCAAATTCATCTGCATCTAGGGTTTGTGATCTGAGCAATCCAAGGATTCATCTGAGCCACTCCAAAGGCCTTAAATCATTCCAATAAGGTCCATGTATGTTCAAACATCATTTTATATCCCTCAAAGATCAAGGAAGTCAAAGAATCACAAGAACTGGGAAAGCATGGAAGCAGAGTTAGGGTTTAACTGCATTGATGACCTGAAATTAGGGTTTTGGTTTCAGAGGCCATAACTCCAAATTTTTTGGTCATTCTTGTTTCTAATGGTATCAATATGTTATAAGGATCGTGTGTACCAAGTTTGATGAAGAAATTCATTGTGGAAGTCATATGTTCACTGGGTAACTTCTTGAGCAAGTCAGAGCAAAATCAGGGCATCTGAGGCCCCCAACAATGGAACCAAAGTGGATTTTTCATCAAATTGAAGTTATATGATCTTTATTTGATCATTGAAGTGCTTGGAAGTTCACAAAGTTGAAGAAAAGTGAGCTAAATCAAAAGTAGCCAAAAATGGAAATGACTTGTAATGTAAATTTTCCATTTTGGGAAAGTTTTTCAACCTCCTCTTTCTCAACCAAAAATGCTTCAAATGAAAAAAATTTGGTCATGAAAGTTGTAGATTGGGTCATTCCCTTTTCAAAAAGAACAAGAACAAGTCCTAATTCATTATGGAACTCAAGTTATAGCTTGTCAAAATTGGCAAAAATCACATAATTTTCAAGAATGCACCAAAGAGGGATTTTTGCAAAACCACTTGCCAAGCTATTTTGTGACTTCAAACACACTTCTAAGCATCATACCAACCTTGTGCATTGTCTAAAACTCAGAATTGCCCAAAGAATCTCAAGTTTTCATGCCTTGCCCATGAAGAAATCCAAAAGGGGCCAAAACTTCATGAAATTGCAAAAGGGCACATAACCTTTCATCCACTTGCTGAATTGCCTCAAATCCAATTCTATGGACCTCCTTGATCTCAGCTGCACCAAGACAAGCCAAAAAGCCAGCTGCAAGAATGCCCATACCTCAAGTACAAGTCATGTTGACATTTTGGCAACTTGCCCATACCAATCACCACAGTCCACCACCCACTCTTTGGCCTATCCAGACTTTACAAGCATGCTTCAAGGATACATTTTTCATAAGACACACAAGCCAAGAGCTCCAAGAACTCAGCATACACAAAATCACTCCAACTTGCAAAAGCTTTCGAATTTCATAACTCAGCCACACAAACTCCAAACAAATTCCACCATTCATCTCAAAATCATCTATTGAACACAAAGCAACCATCAAACCAGCCTCAAAGCACCCTTAACCTGAAACACGATTCTTGGCCAGTTGAAGTGCAATCACACAAACCAGCCAAAAAAAACTCCTTTCAAGCCTCAAAGATTCTTCAGAAGGATCATTAGAGTGAGTTTGCACAAGAGAGGTGACCAGAAAGCTCCAAACTGAGGAAGCTCAAGCTCAGGTAGCTTCTTCAAACTTTTTTTCCAGAAATGTTATTTTAAGTTCTTAGAATGTTCATTATGTTGTGTTGATCATGTTGATACCTTTAATTTTGAAAATGGTTGCATATTGAGCATTTACTAAACCTCTGAAACTTTTTTCAGTTTTTGAGTTTTCCTTCGAATCTTGTTTATGAGCCATGATAAATTTGTTTTGAGGTTGGATTTGTGTTTAGGAAGGTGAGAGGAGTCGATCTGGAGCTTTAAAGCTCCAGAAATGACCTAGGGGTGAAGTTTTGGGATTGCTCAGGGAGGAGCTGGCCGGAGAAGATGACCGGAGGTCTTCTCCGGCCACCTGAAAGTGATTAAGTGTCTAATTAGGGTTAGGGCAAAGTTTAAATTCTGGCCATTGGATCTTTGGTTCCCGCGTGTGATGGATGGTTAAGATTAGATCATTAATTATAAATCTGGATTAATTCATTAATTAATTAGAATTAGTTGAATTTGAATTCTGGCCCTAGGATTACGCGCGTAGTCAACATAAATTCCTCAGCTTTCAATCCAGACCATTAGATCATCATACTTCTGTTTTATTTTATTTTTATTTCATTTTTTCTCATTTATTTTGCATCATTTATTTAAAATAGTTAAAAAAATCCTAAAAATATTTTTCTTCTGCATTTTCATTTCAAATATTTTTCTCAACCAGAAAACATTTTTATTTTTATTTTTTGCATTAAAATATCATTTTTAAAATATTTAAATGTTTATTTTAATTAATTAATGGAAATTAATTAATTAAAATATCATTTAGGTTTCTAAAAATTCCAAAAAAAATCACATTGCATCTTAGGACATTTAGAAACATTATCATGTCATTCATACAAATTTCGTTTTTGGTTTTGAATCATCTTTGACATTTTTCTTGAATTTAGGGTTAATAAAAATCCTATTTTTGAACCCTAACTTCAAGAATTCTTTTCTGCCTAACCATGAATGGTATGACATTGATTCTTTTTGCATTGATCTTCATATAGCATGTAGTATCTAGCATAATTTTGTAATTAATTCCTTTTGCATTTTTTATTTGATTTGCATTTTCCCCTTTAGGTACCTTAAAACCCTAGATAACTTAGAAATATCATAACTTCCTTTAGGTTAAGAGTTAGGTCTCCTCCTTTGGGGTATGATATCATATGGGGTTAGGGTTCCTTTGAGTTCATTTTCAATTTTTTATCTTGTGATTTGCTTCTATTTTTGACTTTTGCATCTTATGTTGCATTAAAACCCTAATTTCTCATCTTCATTTGCATACATCTTGCATATACATTCATTCATGAACTTTCCATGAAACTTCTTGCATTCACATGACTTCTAAGACATCATAGGACACATTAGAATCATACTTGATCATTTCTTCATCCATTTTCCATGATATGCATTCATTTAATTCCATGAACTTTCATGTGTTTTCATGCTTCTTACATGCCTCATTTGCATTCTCATCACTTGTATGATCATCCATAGCATTTGGTATGTCTTTGCATCATCTTTTAGAATAATTTACATCATGTTAATGCTTCTGGTTTTGGTTTGCATCTTTGCATTTGTTTCATTCTCATTTCATCTCTTTCTTTTATACTAACATTTTCAGGTGGTAAGTAAGTTGAGAAGTGAATTTGCCTTCACTTCTCATTTCTCTCCTCTTTCTCCTTTTGCATTCATTGCTTCATTTTTCATTTGCCTTAGAGTGAGATTGCCCATTCATGTTCTTTCTTCACTTTCTTTCTTCAAGTAACTTATCTTCCTCAGTGAAGTAAGTTAACTTGTTTCTTCTGCTTCTCCTCATTTCATCTGCTTCTTCCTTGGTGGCTATTCTTGAAGATCTCTTGCAAGCATTATAAACCATAGCAACATCCAAGCATGACAATAATTAGGGTTTGATTAGTCCCCCCTTAGTTTTTACCTTTGTGTCTTCTTTGTGTCTCTCTTCTCATCTCATAATCAGAGACTAAACCTTTAAGGTTTTAAGGCTTTGTGATTAGGGTTATGCCTGCATCCTTCTCTTAGGATGGAGTGTATAACTTTAATCCTAAGTGTTAAACCCTTAATGTGTTTAAATCTCTTAATCAATCCATCTTAATAATCACTAAGACAATAGCTTGTAACTTGGGCCTTGCATTAGGGTTCTAATTCTTCCTTAATTGGTTAAGAAGGACTAACCCTAGTGTTAATGGACAAGTCCCCCTCAAGTTGTCTTACAAACCATAAAATTCATTTCTTAACCTTACCATTAACTAAAGTCCACTCTAATAAAGGCTTTGTTTTGTCATGAGGTTAATCCCTAATCATGGATTAAGTTGGGGTATCTTCCTCAGCTTAAATGTTCTCATCTATTATCCTTCTATTAGAATGGTGTAATGGGTCCATTAAATCCTTGATTATGGCTTAAACTCATTACTTAACACTAAACAAAAACTCCAAAAAACATCTAAATAATCACAAGTAGGTTAATGATCTTAATCCTACATCATGGTAATTAAGTTTGAGGTGTTTACTTCATACTTAAGGTATTCTCATTACCCCTAATCAAAGGGAGGATGTGATAAGTTTACTAACCCTTGGTTTAGGCTTAAGCTCATTGACTTATGAAAAACACAAAAAGCAATAAAAGATTGAAAACATCAAAAACAAACAATAATCGTCTCCTCCGGGATTCTTTTCTCATCACACTCATTCATAAACGAGAACTCGCTTCTTCCGTCTAATGCAAGACAGTTAGCACTCGAGTCAGACGAGTCATACACTTGAGCATAGGCAAGCAAGCAGTTCACCAGTCAATTTATTTTTCAGTCTCTTTGAGTCGAACTACGGTGTTCTGAATTCCTCATTGCACGAGACGATACGTAGGCATAACTTAACTGTTATCGAACAAAATTCTCTGTCTTTTCCCCCCTCTTCCAGCATTATTCTCTTAAGCCTCATTCCTGAGCATTTCACTTCACTTTCTTGCACTGACACTTGCATTCTTTTCCAGCTTTTGCACACAGATAGCACAGACACTACCCCTTTAAACACAAACTTTCAAGCATGGATCCCGTCGAGTACGACGGACAATCTGGGTGCTAATACCTTCCCAGGTTGTAACCAACCCCCTTTCTCAGTTTCTCTGGTTCGCAACCGTCTTATCCATATCTTTCCAGGTTTATCCAGCATTACCTTTCCTTCGGGATAAAAATGCCTAGCTGGTGACTCTTTTCAGTTTATTTCATTTCTCTTTCACCGACTTTTCGCGCTTGTATCGGGATGCAAATCTTCAGGAGCGACATAATGTCCAAGTTGAAGTAGCAAATAAAGTGGTGATTAGGTTGATAAAAAAGCATGTAGGGAAGAAGTCAAAGAATTGGCATAAGACATTGGACCAAATTCTTTAGGTATGTCGAACATCCCCTAAAGAAGCAACCAATACTACCCGATTTCGACTCACATTTGGTCATGATGTAGTTCTGCCTATAGAAATATACCTTCAGTCTACAAGGGTCTAGAGACATCATGAGATTCCATTTGAAACCTATTGTAATATGATACTGGATGAATTGGTAGACTTAGATGATGAAAGGCTTCATGCTCTATAATTGGTAAAAAGGCAAAAGAAAAGAGTAGAGAAGTCTTACAACAAAAAGGTTAAGATTAAAACCTTTTCGACTGGAGAGTTAGTATGGAAAGTTATTCTACCCATGGATCTAAAGTCCAGATCTTTAGGGAAGTGGTCCCCAAAATGGGAAGGTCCTTTTGAGGTTACTAATACCTTTAGTAATAACGCATATGAAATTTAAGAAATTGATGATGATCAGTGAGTCTTAAGAGTAAATGGGAAATATTTGAAAAAATATAGGCCTATTTTGTAAGAGATTCAAATTAAAACATGAATTTTATTAATGAAAATGGCCAAAATGGACCAAGTGCCAAAATGGCATACAAAGGGTTCCAAAGAAACAAGATTACACAGCAAGGCGCTTAGAAATAAGGTCACTCATATTTTCTCCAGTCTGTCGAGTTGAGATATTCCATATAATCATCATCAGCTTCATCATCATCAACTTCATCATCATCAGATGCATGTCTCTAGGTTCGACTCCTACATGGATCTTTCCCCTTGTTTTTAGACCTTTTGCTAGTCACGACAGATTCAACGGTTGTGTTGGAGCCAGTGGATAATGCTATAGAAGTTGTAATGTGAGCTTCATTTGATTTCACTGATCCAGCTTTCTTGGTTGTGGAATGTTTGGTGGAAATACTCATGTTGAATTTCAAATTGATGAAGAAAAAATCAACTAGTGGGGTTTTTATAGAGGAGAGATTATATGGTCATAAAGACTAGTCAAATGAAATATTGGTAACACATGGAATTTTCTTAGAAACGTGTTCCAAAACCCTAATATTGGTATTTTCCATAACGTAGGGACTTGTGTCGTTGGAGCACATTAATATCAAAGTAAAATGTGTTTCATAATTTTAGGTTTGGCTAAGTGATGCAGAATTTCTATAGTTCAAAGACAAAATCTTTGGGGAAGTCGTCGAAGCGCCTAACCATGGGCTTTGCTACTAAAGAAATATCAAAGCCTTGCCAAAATAAAAGTGCAAATCGAAGGGTGAAGCATAAATAAAAGTAGTTAGATAAAGATGCAAAAAAGCATCAACATTTTCATCATTACATAAAGGCCACGAAAGGGCCATAAAAAATTGTACTCGAAGTGCAAAATGATAAGACAAATGACTAGAAAAGAATGTTCACCTTCAGTTGGAGGAAAGTGGCCTTCTGGGTGTAGAGACACCTTTCGATTAGACCTTTTTCTAACTTAGCTCCCATGAGCTCTCTCTCCAAGTGTCTAGCATCATAAAGATGTTCCATTGTGCGCTTCAGATCTCTATCTAGCTCAGTGTCATCAAACCCCTTCAACTCATTGCTTTGCCTCTCAGCATTGGAGATCTTTGTTTGCAACGATTCGATCTGCTTTCTCCAAATGGCAATATCCTTTTTGAGAGATGACATCTCTGTCTGCCTATCAGTTTTGGCTTTCTCCAGCTTCTCCACATTAGACCTAGATGTGGCTGCTTCCAACCAATCTGCAACTTCACTCCCACATGTTATTTCAATAGTATCCTGAATCTGAGGGAGCTTCTTAAGGTATTCAGACATCTAGTTCACTACTGCAGTTAACTCTAAGAAGAAGTCAGAGGTTTCTGGTGCAAGAGTTGAGAGGTCGACATTTTGAAGGGTATCCTTCAAGAAGAGATGGGCAGTTCAATCCACATCTAAGATATTGAGAATGTCACCTTTAAAGAATTTTGCTTTGATTGTTTGGAGGATTGGGCCAACAAAATCCTCTGAGGCTGGAGCTTCAGAAGCAGTCAAAACACTTAAGCTCCTATATGAAGAACTTCCTCTCTTCTCCAACATTAATCTGGCATATTCACTAGGTTTAGACTCTCTAAGTTCAACTAGTTATGCTTCATTCATAGTTTCTGCAAAGGTCAGAATAATAGAAGTTTTGGGAGAAGTTGGGTTTTTAGCATGACTGGCTTCGACATTCTCATGAGGACTTTGTTTTTCCTCTTCGTCTTCACTTTCCTCATTTTCTTCAACTTCATTTTCTTCTTCTTCATCATCCTCAACATTGTCCCCTTGGTCCCCCACAAGCTCAGACTGAAGTTAAGGTCCATCTATGTCATCCATAAAATCTTTTATAGGTTGATTAACAATATTGGTGCCTGGACTAGCATCAGGAGAATTTTCCTCCTTAGTCAGAGTTTCATCTTCCTCCATAGGGGTGGTTTCCAGGTTCATGGGGTCCTATTTGTTTTGATTATTATCCTCCTCATTATCAGACCCAATGATATGGGACTATTGAGTGGTAGTCTTAGCCGGAGAGCTTTGGTTCACCGCAAGAGAAGGAGGAACTATTACAAAATCAGGTTTATTAATATCACTTAAAGAGCTTCGCCCAGAACCAGGATCAGAGGTAGGGTGATAAGTAGGCTCACCTTGGCTATTCAGAAGAACAATTTGGGAAATGGTTGTTGATTGTGGTGGATTGGAGCCATCAGCATTGGCCAGAAACAACAAATAAGTTGGATAAGCCAACAATCAATAAGCCAGAGAGTTTAGATAGAAAATAATTTAAATATGAACTTACCTGAGTATCGTCAGTTCCTGAACTTGAATGGTTTCTTTCATTGAGGCCAGTGGTAGACTTCAATGTGGCCTAAGGAGTTTGTCTTTTGACACCAACAGTGGGTGTCTTTTTTATAACTCTAGCCACCTTTGACGAAGGTTGGCCAGTAGTGTCAGAAACTTTGACAAAGTTTCCTTTTCTTCTTCACCAGTTTACCCTCTTCGGGGGGGATAGGTCATCATCATCATCTGAGTGGATGGTTAGTTGAGCACCCTTCCTTGTTTTTCTTTGGGGTGTTGGAGGAGGCTTTTGAGCAGCCTGAGAAAGTTATGCAAGTGTTAGAAGGGAAATTGTACAAAGAAAATTCGGCAAATGTATGAACATACCTTTGTGCCTTCAGCCTCTTGGTTGGATTTCACAATTGTGCTCTTCGTAGAGCTGGACTTCTTGGAAACTTCTGAAATACAAGCATAATTACAAGTTAGTAAAGAAGTGGTCAGATAAAGATTACTAAATCGAAGGCCCCAAACCTTCATATATTTCGGATTCTATGTGAACATCTTCGATCCCTATATGAAGGTGTCCTTTGAAACTGTCCAGCGTTTGTTTAGTCGCAACAACCCTTTGAGATTTGGGCTGAGACTACTGTCGAAGGATTTTGATGGAATCCCCACAGACAAACCAGTCTGGAAATGGAGGGGCATGAGCCACTCCAAACTCATCAGTAGACATTCGAGGAACCTTGGAGGGAAGAGTTCGAAAGCCATTTCATAATGTCTCTCAAGAGGAACGTTGGAAGGGATTTTTCAATTCTCCATTTTCTGTAAAAAAAATCCTCCTTCAAAGTGATAAAAGCCTCGCGAACGGTTCGACTAATATCATTTGGTCGATAGACAGTTTCAAAGTACTTCTAGAAGGCTTGAATCTCTTTGATATGAGTAGAGTTGCCTTTCTTGACCTTATCTTGCACATCAACAAAAGCTTGATTAATTAAGTTGGCGAAGGATGAAACATCAAGAAATTTATCCTGATAGTGCTTTGATCACCAGTTGTGGAATTCTTGGGTTCAGAGAAAGTTGAGCTCAAAGTGCACTGATGAAAGTTGAGCTCGATTGGCATGTCGAGCAATTTGAAGTGAGATGCTTGCTTCGTCGAAGTTAGCATCATAAATAATAATATGCCCTTTCTTATCATAAAGGGACTTGGGATAGCTTTGGGCCAATCCAAACTGTCGAGATACTAGATTTGGTTGGTAGGTGTCGCTCTCGATAGATGGGACAGGGCCCAAATAAAGGTACAGACGCGAACGGTCGGCGAGAGGGACAATGAGAACACACAGCAGTGAACTCACTGGAGATGAAAAGAGTCGCCAGCTATGCATTTTTATCCCGGAGGAAAGGTAATGCTGCATAAACCTAGAAAGATATGGATAAGACGGTTGCGAACCAGAGAGACTGAGAAAGGGGGTTGGTTACAACCTGGGAAGGTATTAGCACCCAGATTGTCCGTCGTACTCGACGGGATCCACGCTTAAAAGATTTGTGTTTTTAAAGGGGTAGTGTCAGTGCAATTTGTGTATAAATAAGCTGGAAAAAGATGTACAGGTGTCAGTGTAAGAAGTGAAGTGTATAATGATGTGTCAGTGTAAGAATAAGAGGTGAAATGCTCATGATAATGAGGCTTAAAGAATGAAGCTGGAAAGAGGGGGAATATACAGAGACTTTTGTTCGATAACTGTTAAGTTATGCCTACGTATCCTCTCGTGCAATGAGGAAGTCAGAACACCGTAGTTCGACCCAAAGAGACTGAAAGATTAATTGACTGATGAACTGCTTGCTTGCCTATGCTCAAGTGTATGACCTGTCTGGCTCAGGTGCAAACTGTCTTGCATTAGACGGAAGAAGCAAGTTCTCGTTTATGAGTGAATGAGATGAGAAAAGAATCCCGGAGGAGACGATTATTGTTTGTTTTTGAGTTTTCAGTCTTTTATTGCTTTTGGAGTTTGTCATAAGAAAATGAGCCTAAGCCTAAACCAAGAGTTAGTAAACTCATCACATCTTCCCTCTGATTAGGGGTAATGAGAATGCCTTAAGTGTGAAGTCAGCTTCTCACACTTAATCACCTTGGTGTAGGATTAAGATCATTAACCTACTTGTGATTATTTAGATGTTTTTGGTGGTTTTTGTTTAGTGTTGAGTAATGAGGTTAAGCCATAATCAAAGATTAAACAGACTCATTACACCATCCTAATAGAAGGGTAATAGATGAGAATGTTTAAGCTGAGGAAAGCTCCTCAACTTAATCCATGATTAGGGATTAAACTCATGACAAAACAAGCCTTTGATTAAGTGGATTTTATTTAATGATATGATGAAGAAGTGAGTTTTATGGTTTGTAAGACAACTTGAGGGGGACTTGTCCATTAACACTAGGGTTAGTCCTTCTTAACCAGCTAAGGAAGAATTAGAACCCTAATGCAAGGCCCAAGTTACAAGTGTGATGTCTTGATGGTTATTAAGTGAATTGATTAAGAGATTTAAACACATTAAGGGTTTAACACTTAGGATTAAAGTTATACACTCCATCCTAATAGAAGGATGCAGGCATAAGCTTAATCACAAAGCCTTAAAGCCTTTAGGGTTTAGTCCCTGATTATGAGATGAGAAGAGAAGACTCAAGAGAGACACAAAGATAAAACTAAATGGGGAGACTAATCAAAACCCTAATCATTGTCATGCTTGGTTGTTCCTAAGGTTTGTGAGGTTTACAAGAGAAGTCTTCAATGGAACCACCAGGAAGCAGATGAAAGGAGCAAGAGAAACAAAGTAACTTGCTTCATTGAAGAAGTCAAGTCACTTGAGGAAAGAAAGTAAGAAGAAGAAGAATGAGCAAGCTCAATCTCAAACACAAGATAAAATGCAGCATGGATGCATAAGAGGGATGAAAAGAAGTTATGAGAAGTGAAGGCAAATTCACTTCTCAAAGTCACTTACCACCTGAAAGGTTAGAAAAGAAATGCAATGCAATGCAAAATGGGATGAGATAACATGATGAGAAACAAAACCAGAAGCATTTACATGATGCTAATGATGCTATGAGATGCTACAAACATGAAGCAACTCATGAGGATGATCATACAAGCTTATGGATGCAAATGGAGCAAGTTAAGAACCATGAACATACATGAAAAGTTATGAAGTGCATATGTCATACAACATGGCAAATGCAAGATGCAATGACCAAACATGCTTTCAATATGTCTTATGATGTTCAATGAATCAAATGGAGGCATGAAATGTCATGGCAAGCCATGTTATGCAAGCAAATGCAAGATGAATGCATATGGAAGCCCAAATTAGGGTTTATGAACAATACATCAAACAAAAACCAAAATCAGAAGCAAACAACATTATAAAAAATTGAAAGTGCACTCAAAGGACCCCTAATCCTATACTAAACCAATGCCCAAAGGAGAGGTTTCAACTCTTAACCAAATTCAAGTTATGATTTTCCTAAGTTTTCTAGGGTTTTAGGGTTCCTAAACAAGAAAATTATCAAACAAATGGAAAATGAAAGATCAAATCATGGCCATTTAATCTCACAAACTACATGCTAAACACAATGCAATGCAAAAAGAATCAAGGTCCAACTCTCCATGGATAGGCAGAAATGATTTTTTGAAGTTTGGATCAAAATAATGCATCAAAATGATTTTTATTCAATGAAAAATTCTCAACATGCATCAAGATCAAAAAATAAATTTGGTTTGAAGGTTGGACAATGTTTCTAAATGTCTTAAAACATTTCATGAATTTTTTGGTGATTTTTAAATACTTAAAAGTATTTTTAATAAATTAATTTTCATTAATCAATTAAAAATAAACTTTTAAATATTTAAAAATACTTTTTAAATGCTAAAAATGAAAATAAAAATATTTTTGTGTTTTAAAAATTAATGAAACCCTTGGTAAAAAATTTCATAATTTTTAAAGCCTTTTTGCTATTTTTAATAAATTGTACAAATTAAATGAGAAAAAATGAAAATAAAAATTAGTAAATGAAGAAGTAAGCAGATCTGATGGCTGATATTTAAACTGGAATGGAAATGGTTGACTGGCGCGTCATCCAAGGGCTGAGACTTGCCCTGATTAAATTAATTTAATTATGATTAATTAAACTAATGAAAGGGGATTAGGGCAAAATGAGTGAATCTGGGCCAGTCGTTCACGCGCCAAGTCAAAGGGGTCAACCAATCCAACGCACGAAATTCAAATGCCACTTAATGACTGGGATTAGGGCTAAGTACTTTCAGGTGACCGGAGGGGAGCTCCGGTCATCTTCTCCGGCAATGTCAAAACCCTAGATCATGATTCAGGCCACCATCCATCAAATTAAAGCCAGGGAAACGTTCCTCTACTCAAACCTCACTCAAATCATCTCTCAAACTAAATTTCTCATGCTTAAACTAAGAGAATCGAAGCCATGAAGATTCACGGGCAAAGTTTCAGAGCCCTGGTAAATCCTCATTTCTCACTCATTTTTAATTCTAAACCCATCCCCATGATCAGCAAGACATACACAACCAGATTATAACTTAAAATGCAAGCTCTGAGAAAAAATGTTCATGGCCATACCTGAGATGGAGACTCCTGTTTCTGGGCTTTCAGAGCTATTCTTTGATGCAGGCTTGCTCCACTGATTCCCCTGGTGCTAATGGTAGGCTTGGAATGAGCTTAAACAAGCTATTTTGAGAGTTCCAGTTCTGGTGTATCAGAAAATGGAGTCTGTGTGTGAGTGGTTTCAAGCTCTGTCAATGGTTGGTTCTTGCTCTCTTGAGTGTGTGTGATGCAATGGTGAAAAGAAAATGGATGTTTGATGGCTGGAGAGGGAGATTCGAAGAGAGGAAAGTTTTGGCAGGTTTTGTGGTATGTTGTGTTCTGGCTTGCTTCAATGCCCAATGCCATGCTATAACACTCCAACAATGTGTGAATAGGCTGAGGGCAGGTCAGTAGGGGTGGTTGTTCACTGTGCCAAGAGTATGGGAGTTTTTGCCAAAAAGTCAATGTGATTGGTACTTGCAGCATGGGCTATGGCAGCAGCTGTGTTAGGGCATGTCTTGCTTCAGCTTGAGTTGAGGAGGGCCCTTGGATTGCTTGTAGCTGACTGCAACATATGGATCACAAGCTATGCTAGCTTTTGCAACTTGCCCACTTGATGTTTCCTCATGATTTTGTGCCATGTATGTGTGATTCTTCTTGCTGAATTTTGTCACATGATGTCTCAATTGGTCATGGCAATGCATAGAAAGTACTAGTGATCACACAACTCTTTGGAGAATGATTTTGCCAAAAATCCAACTTTGCACTTGTAATGGAAAATGGCTTAGTGATCTTTAGAAATCAAAGCAAACAATGTAAAATCCCTTGGGCCAATTCTGTTTTTGGGGTCATGTATGATCATATGATGAAGTTTTGAAGTCATTTTGAAGTCACTAGAATGCTTGGTACATGAATTTGCAAATTTCCAATTAGTGCATAACTTGAAAATTAGTGATTTTTGTCAACTTTGACACACCATAACTTTTGATCCAAAATGAGTTAGGTCATGTTCTTGTACTTTTTGAAAAGGGAAAGATCTAATCTACAACTTTCATGACCAAAGTTTTTCCATTTGAAGCATTTTTGGATCAAAAAGTAAGGGTTGAAAAATTGCTTAAAATGACAAATTCCTTAAAAGTCAACCATGCCCAAAAAAGTCAACTTTGCAAAAACTTCAAATTCTTGAATTTTGTGAACTTCAACCTTCTTCCATGATCAAATAAAGATTAAATACACTCAAAATGATGAAGATCACCCCTTGGTTGGGTCATCGGGGGCCTCAGATGCCCTGATTTTGCACTGACTTGTCTGAAAAGTCAACTCTTGATCAGATGACTTCCCCATGGAATTTCTTCATGAAAATTGATATGCATACTCCCTATACCATATAGATACCAATAGAAACAAGAATGACCAGAAAATTTGAAGTTATGGCCTCTGAAACCAAAACCCTAATTTTAAGTCATCTGTGCAGTTAAGCCTGGCTCTGCTTCCCTACCAATCCCAGTTCTTGTGATTCTTTGGCATTCTTGACTTTGAGAGGATGTAATATGATATAAGAACACACATGAACCCCTTTGAAGTGATTGTTGACCTTTGGAGTGGCTCAAGAAGCTCTTGGATTGCTCAGATCACAAACCCTAGATGCAGATGGCTTAGAATCTTTGCAGTGAATCAAAATGTAATATGAGATGGTATGATTGTGTTTATACATATGAAATGATCACAAGCCATGGTGTGAATGGGTGAGGGCAAATTTGGGGTGTTTACAGCTGCCCCTATTCAAACATGAGTTAGCTGTGCAGGATGTAAGCAACGGCTTAACAGGCAAACAAGATAACTTGTGGTTGAATATCAAATACAGTCCGAAATTTGCACTCACAGAATGAAGAAGAAAAGGGATATAGATTGTAAAAGAAAATAAAGTATATTGTAAAGTGGAGGCGACGGAGGACGACCGTCGAGCAGAGGACGACTGCTGGGTAAAGAGCAATGACGGGGACGGCCGACATGCTGGGCAAAGTGCGGGGAATAAAGCAATGACGGGGACGGCCGACATGCTGGGGATAAAAGGTAAAGCAAAGACGGGGACGGCCGACTAGCTGGGAAAAATAAGATATTATGATGGGGACGACCATCAAGTAAAGCTGCAAGATTCTCTGGGGATTGAATGAAACATGACGGGGACGGCCATCCAGTTCATAAAGTAAAGTAACCGACGATGGGGACGGCCATCGGGCTAAAAAGAAAAGGGACCACGACGGGGACGGCCATCGAGTTAAATAATAAATGAAATAAACAGATGATGAGGTACGGTCATCAAAGGTGAAGGACGATCACCTAGCAGGGGACGGCTGCTCTGTTGGGGTAAAGATGAGGGACGGTCATCTAAGGTGGAGGACGACCACCTGGCAGGGTACGGCTGCCGAAAATATCGCGACATAGGACGAATGCCGGATAAAAGGTCATCGATGGGGACGGCCATCGGATGAGCATGATGGAGGACGACCATCAAGAGGTGGAGGACGACCACCTAGCAGGGGACGGCTGCTCTCAAGGTTTATCATGACATAGGACGAATGTCAGATAACTGAAATCAACAATGGGGACGGCCATTGGATAAAATGATGAAGGACGATCATCAAGAGGTGGAGGACGACCACCTAGCAGGGGACGGCTGCTAAATATCAACGATGGGGACGGTCATCGGATGAGCATGATGGAGGACGACCATCAAGAGGTGGAGGACGACCACCTAGCAGGGTACGGCTGCTCTCAAAATTTATCATGACACACGACGAGTGTCAGATAAAAGGAAAATTTGCTTTGCTGAGGAATAGTAAACACGGACGAGTGTTTATATCCAAGAAATAAAAGGTATAAGTGTTTAGAGGTTTGTGTATAGATTAAAGATGCGGACGAGCATCCTTAAGACTACGATACGGACGAGTATCGGGTAGAAACAAACTGACACGTGTTCAGAGATGATGATACGGACGAGTATCAACGGGTTAACAGAGAACACGGATGAGCGTTGAATCTGAGGGGACCCTTCTGGGGAATAGTAGACACAGACGAGTATCTATATTCAAGGAGACGTAAGTGTTTGACACAGTGTATGGATTAAAGATACGGACGAGCATCCTTAAGACTATGATACGTACGAGTATCAGGTAGAAACAAACACCTGACACATGTTCTGAGATGATGGTACGGACGAGTACCAACTGGTTAACAAAGAACAAGGACTATTGTTGAATCTGCGGGGATATAACTGGTGTATACAAGATACGAACGAGTATCTGTATAAGTATGAGTAGTATGAGTGGTGTATAGATGAATGTTTAACTTGCTGGGGAGAGTGACACGGACGAGTGTCAAAAGGAGAAGAGTATAGTATAAACAAGTATCTGATATACAAAGTGTTTAGATTACTGTGCTGGGAAAGTGACATGGACGGATGTCAAGGAAACTGTATACAAGTATTTGTGAGTGCACAGGGGATGTCTTTGGCTTTCTGTTGGGGATATGACACGGACGGGTGTCCAAAGGTATCTGTAATGCGGGTGGTCTTGTTTGTAAAGAGTGTTCAGGCGACTTTACTGGGGAATGATGACACGGACGGGTGTCAAAATGAGTATATACTGGTGTTTGTGAATTGTGAGGCAACTGCTTTTGCTGAGGAATCTGGGGGATTTCCTGTATATTGATGAACGGTTATTATTCACAAGTGTTCGATTCAAAACATGGCTTATGATTATGCTATATGTTTGATTTTTGCCGTAATGCTCCGTTTTAGACGGAATGCTACGCTTTGTGGGGTGAATATGATGCAAATGCCATGGTTATGCAAAGATACCAAACCAGGATTCGGATCCCGTTGCCGTGAAGATCTCTGGTCGATCTGTCTGAAGTGATCATCCCAGCTGGGGATAAAATCATTGGTGGATCTGACGACATGCATCTGCTTGGGGATATAGGTCGCTGATTGACATATCCTCATAATAAGGGACCCAGCTGGGGTTTGTAGATGCCTTCTGTACTCTGTTGTGACTCCTTCATGCGTTGCTCTTCTGAATAGAGGCTGAGGATTCTGTGGGGAGATGGTTCTCTGACTTTTGTATCTGACTGAGGAAGAATGATTGGCAACTCGGCTGGGGGAAGCTATCAGTGGCAACTCAGCTGGGGAGATAACACCTTGAGTGCTATGACTGAGTGTTGATTTGTCAGCTTGCTGGGATGAAGCTTTCATGCCCCGAGTTGCGTTTTGGATACCTGCACTCCTGCAAAGATAGGAACGCACAAATATTCCCGAGGCATCCCTTACTGGATTCTGCCATAGGAATTTAGACACTCCTGAGAGTAAGTATATTTCCTGCAAGCATGTAGATTTTTCTGGAAATAAGCATCTGTATTTATGCAATCAATATCCTTTAGACATCAGACATTTTGCAAATGAAAACGTGCAAGACGAAACATGACTGAAAAATCTGATTTTATTAATTCATGTGCCCTGAATTGGCAAGATACAGTCAAAGAAACACATCCCCTGAAATGAGGAGATTGTTACAAATTGAGAAACAAAATGCTGGCGATGTTAAAGACGCTTTCAAAGGAGCTTCCTCTTTCGCTATGACTCGTATGACTTTTGACGTTCTTCTCGTCTTGCTTTCTGGAGAAGGTTGATTCTGATTGAAGCTTGATCCTTTCGAAGTTTTACCAAGTTGCAGGTGACACAGACAAATTCAGAATGCAGTTGTTCGCTTACTCCCTTATTTTGCATGGATCGCCCTTTCAGGTTTTCAATCCATCGGGATACCCATTTTTGCCTGAGTTGTCCAATTGTGGCTTTTCAACTCAGCGGGTGTACATTTTTTATTTATTTTCCCTTACTTTTGCCCGAGTCTTTTTATTCTGTTTTTGACTCGCCGGGATGCCCTATTTTTGCCTGAACTTACATTCTGTTTTTATGTCCAGCGGGTCACTTTTATGCGAAGTATTTTTTAACTGCATCTGAATTCACAGGGGACGGGAAATCTTCACCATCCATGGTGCTGAGCATCAGTGCTCCACCAGAGAAAACTTTCTTTACAACAAATGGTCCTTCATAGTTCGGAGTCCATTTGCCCCTGTGGTCTGTATGAGGGGGGGATTCTCTTCAGCACAAGATCCCCTACTTGGTACTCTCGGTGCCTGACTTTCTGATCGAAGGCTCTCTTCATTCTTTTCTGATACAATTGCCCATGACAGATTGCAGCCAATCTTTTCTCTTCAATCAGACTCAGTTGCTCGTATCGGGACCGAACCCACTCTGCTTCGTTCAGCTTAACATCCATCAGTACCCGTAGGGAGGGTAATTCAACTTCAACAGGTAGGACTGCCTCCATACCATATACAAGTTGATACGGTGTTGCCCCAGTGGATGTCCTGATTGATGTGCGGTACCCATGCAAGGCAAATGGTAGCATTTCATGCCAGTCTTTGTAGGTGACTACCATCTTTTGCACAATCTTCTTGATATTCTTATTAGCTGCCTCCACAGCGCCGTTCATCTTTGGCCTGTAAGGAGAAGAATTGTGGTGTTGGATCTTGAAGTCCCGACATAAATCAGCCATCATCTTGTTGTTTAGATTGGAACCATTATCAGTAATGATTCGCTCGGGAACTCCGTATCGACAGATGACATCTCTCTTCAGAAATCTGGCTACCACTTGCCTTGTAACATTTGCATATGAGGCTGCTTCAACCCACTTGGTGAAATAGTCAATGGCGACCAGGATGAATCTATGGCCATTTGAAGCAGTCGGTTCAATCTTGTCGATCATATCAATGCCCCACATGGCAAAGGGCCAGGGTGAAGACATTATATTCAAAGGATTGGGAGGCACATGCACCTTATCCGCACAAATCTGGCATTTATGGCATTTTCTGGCATAGGCACAACAGTCTGCATCCATTGTAATCCAGTAATAGCCTGATCTTAGCAACTTCTTAGCCATGGCATGCCCTCCTGTATGGGTACCAAAAGATCCTTCGTGCACTTCATGCATTAACAAGTCTGCTTCTATTTTATCAACACATCTGAGGAGTACCATATCAAAGTTTCTTTTGTACAGGGATCCATCAGTGTTCAGAAAGAAACTACCAGCAAGCCTTCTCAAAGTCTTCTTATCATTGGAAGATGCCCCAGATGGGTATGTTTGATCCTCCAAGAAGCACTTAATGTCATGAAACCAAGGCTTATCATCTTTGGCAACGTCTGCTGCAAATACATATGCCGGTCTGTCAAGTCTGGACACTGATATTTGAGGTATAAAGTTGGCAGCTTGAACTTTGATCATGGATGAAATGGTAGCCAGAGCATCTGCAAACTGATTCTCGTCCCGAGGGATATACTCAAGTTTGACCGTTGTGAAGAAAGTCAGTAACCTCCTTGTATAATCCCTGTAAGGTATCAGATGATCCTGGTGTGTGTACCATTTTCCGTTGGTTTAATTAACTACCAGAGCTGAATCTCCGAATACAGTCAATGTCTTGATCCTGAGGTCAATGGCTTCCTCAAGACCCATAATGCAAGCTTCGTATTCAGCTTCATTGTTAGTGCAGTTGAAAGTGAGTTTTGCCGAGAAAGGCATGTGAACTCCTTTAGGTGTAATGAGTACTGCACCAACACCACGACCATTCATATTAACAGCCCCATCAAACATCATAGTCCATTCTTCTTCCGGGTCAGGCCCTTCAGTGTGAATAGGCTCTTCATGATCTTTTGCTTTTATGACCATGATGTCTTTATCAGGGAAGTCAAATCTCATAGGCTGGTAGTCATCAATAGGTTGCTCAGCAAGATATTCAGACAATACACTGCCCTTGATGGCTTTCTGAGATGTGTATTGGATGTCATATTCTGTGAGGATCATTTGCCATCTTGCAACCCGTCCGGTAAGAGCTGGCTTCTCAAAAATGTACTTAACTGGATCCATCTTTGAGATCAACAAAGTAGTGTGGGTCAACATATACTGTCTCAGTCGGCGAGCAGCCCACGCTAAAGCACAGCAAGTTTTCTCGAGCAGTGAATAACGTTGTTCACAGTCGATAAACTTTTTGCTCAGGTAGTAAATTGCATACTCTTTTCGACCAGACTCGTCATGCTGGCCCAGCACACACCCCATTGACTCTTCTAGTACTGTCAAGTACATTATCAGAGGTCTTCCTTCGACTGGAGGCATAAGGATTGGAGGTTCTTGCAGATATTCTTTGATCTTGTCAAAAGCCTTCTGGCAGTCTTCATTCCACCTGACCGTCTGTTCTTTTCTTAACAGTTTGAACAAGGGTTCACAGGTTGCCGTAAGGTGAGATATGAACCTCGAAATGTAGTTCAATCTACCTAGAAACCCCCGAACTTCTTTCTCAGTTTTTGGTGCAGGCATTTCTTGAATGGCTTTGACTTTATCAGGGTCAACCTCAATCCCTTTCTCGCTTACAATAAAGCCCAGCAGTTTACCGGATCGCACCCCGAATGTACATTTGTTGGGGTTCAACTTCAATTGGTACTTCCTTAGACGCTTGAATAGCTTCAGTAGATTCACCAGGTGGTCTTCCTCTGTAAGGGACTTGGCAATCATGTCATCCACATAACACTCGATTTCTTTATGGATCATATCGTGGAATAATGTTACCATAGCCCGTTGATATGTTGCACCAGCATTCTTCAATCCGAATGGCATCACCTTGTAACAGAAAGTGCCCCAGGGTGTGATGAAGGTTGTCTTCTCCATGTCTTCAGGTGACATCTTGATCTGATTGTATCCCGAAAATCCGTCCATGAAGGAGAATACCGAGAACTGAGCCGTATTATCCACCAATACATCAATGTGAGGTAATGGGAAATCATCTTTTGGGCTGGCTCTGTTCAGATCCCGGTAGTCAACACACATCCTTACTTTGCCGTCTTTCTTAGGCACATGTACTATATTAGCAACCCACGGTGGATAGCTGGTTACAGCAAGGAATCCGGCGTCCCACTGCTTTTGCACCTCTTCTTTGATCTTCATTGCCATGTCTGGGCGAGTACGGCGCAGTTTCTGTTTGACCGGTGGGCATTCTTCTCTTAAAGGCAGCTTGTGCACGACGATATCGGTGTCCAACCCTGGCATATCCTGGTAAGACCAAGCAAACACATCCACATATTCTTGAAGCAGGTCAATCAGTTGTCTCTTCACTGAGTCTTGTAAGCCGGCCCCGATTCTAACTTCTTTCACATCTTCATCTGTACCAAGATTAATCGTTTCCACCTCCTCCTGATGAGGAGTGATAACCTTCTCCTCTTGTCTCAACAATCTGGCTAGCTCTTCAGGAAGCTCATAATCTTCTTCAACCCCTTCATCAGCTTGATCAATCGGATTGTCAAAGTCATACGAAGTCATAGCCGTGTTGTTGTCGGTGTTGTCTGGAAGGCACTCTCTGCAAGGGTTCAGTTTGTTCATTTTAGTGATTGATTTTAATCTTGTTTAGAAAAGTGAAACAAAGTTGTCATTTTGAAAACATCGCCATTTATTTTTTGTACAAAAAGATAAATGGAAAAACAGTGAGCGGAAAAGAAAAAGACTCATTTGCAAAAAGATGTCTGATATTTCATTGATTAATCTTGTTGCACAAAAAGTACAGATGGCCCGATTACAAAATGAGTCTTGTCATCTTGGGCAAGATGCAAGACTTGATGCATGCTATAAAAATACAGGAAATAATAATTACTCTGCATGAGTAACTCTTATAATTTCCTGGGAAGACCAGTTTGAGATACTGCTCCCCGGGATCTTTGGACGAATCCAGCTTTCCAGGTTGCGTTCTTCTTCCAGCTCGTCTTCCAAGTTGTTGACAGCATCGGGGGTAAGCATCCCCCCACTAACAAAGTTGGGCTTCTTAGCAGCCTCTGCTTGATCTTCTTGAGTTGGTTTGTAACCCAACCCAAATCTATCTTCTTTCTTCTCCACAGGCAACAGTTTGCCCCAGCCTTGAGCGTTTCCTTCTTCCACCACCTTTCGGGCTTGTTGGTAGGAGGTCATAGAGGTCCCAAGCACAGCAGAGGTTTCATTAACATTCAGGGCCTCAAACCCTTGGCTCATCGTCTCGTGGATCTCCCCCTCCATCTCAATGTATTTATAAGTAGCCAGATGGCTAACAAATATATCCTCCTCTCCACAGATAGTAACGACTTGGCCTTCCCACTCAAATTTTAACTTCTGGTGAAGGGTAGACGTTATTGCGCCAGCGGCATGAATCCATGGTCTACCCAACAAACAGCTGTAGGCAGGCTGAATGTCCATCACGTAGAAGATCGTTTTAAAAGTTTGTGGGCCAATCGTCACAGGCAGCTCAATTTCTCCCAGAACCGATCTCTTAGAACCATCAAAGGCTCTTACTACCAGGTTACTGGGACGCAATGCCAATCCTTCATACTCTAGCTTCACCAGGGCCTTTTTCGGTAAGACATTGAGGGATGACCCCGTGTCTACCAGCACATGGGAAAGGACTGCACCTTTACATTCCATGGTGATGTGCAAGGCCTTGTTATGGTTGCGGCCTTCCGTAGTCAAATCCGTATTGGTGAACCCTAGGCCATTGCTAGCAGTAACATTTCCAACCACAGTTTCCAACTGATTGACAGTGATCTCTTCAGGCACGTAAGCTGCGTGCAGGACTTTGAGTAGTGCATTCCGATGGGCTTCGGAGCACATAAGCAGTGATAGAATGGAGATCTTGGAAGGCGTCTGGTGAAGCTGATCCACTATTTTGTAATCACTCTTCTTGATGATTCTCATGAACTCATCAACTTCTTGATCAAAGGGTGTTTTCAAAGTTTCCTTAATAGCTTGATCTTCCTGCACCGGGCTCTTTCCTTTTGCCTTGGCAGCAGCTTCTGTTTCGGAAGTGGGTCTTTGAATTTGTGGAGCAAAGAGACGTCCGCTTCGAGTGAAGCCTCCGCCTCCCCCCACATTGTCTATTTGTGGTGCAGGTGTTGATGGTTCAAGAGTGACTTTCTGTCCTTCGCAGTATACGTCAGAGCCGTAATGCCAAGGGATGGCCTTACTGCTTTCATAAGGTACTGGCCCAGGCACTGTGACAGTGACTGGACTGATGGCAGCTGCAGAAGGAACTGTGATAGTCTGCGGATCATAATATATTGTGACTGGTGCTCTGGTAGGAGTAGCACTTTCTGAGTTGTAGGCGGAGTTATTTTCAGGATCATAATAAATTGTGACAGTTGAGACATCTTCATGGTTTGTTGCTGATGTTGTAGGAGACATTGTCGGAAGAATGGATGTTGTTGTTGTAGGAGGTTCAAAATGAAGTGGTGCTGAAATTGTAGAAGGAAAGTTTGTTGATATCTGGTCAGTTGAGATGACGGATGAAACATTCGTTGATGAAGCTGAAGAGTTATCTGGAACAATGGTTGTTGCAGTTGTAGGAGGTTCTGGAACCGTTGTTAATGAGATTGCTGGATTGGTAGGAATTGACGTTGTAATCTGAAGCAGGCCACTCTGGATGAGGCCATCTATGCCATCCCTCAAATTATTGCAACCATTCACTGAAATGTTGCAGTAAGCACACCCTAGCTCACATCCTGGGAACATTTGGCATTCGAGGAGCTGAGCTTTGATTTCTACCAACGGTGTCCGAATCTGACCCACACTGGTTATCAAGTAAGACGGCTTGTCTTCTTCAATAGCATTGATTCGGGGACCACCATGGTGTGGCATAGGGTTCTTGTTGACATTTGGTGGTGGTGCAAAGTTTAAAGCCTTGGAATCCACTAGATCCTGCACTTTCATGTGCAAAACTCTGCACTTTTCCGTACTATGACCAGGTGCATTTGAGTGAAAGGCACATCTGGCGCTGGCGTCGTAGTTTCTGGGCAGACTGTTAGGATCTGGAGGGGCCAATGTCCTTAGCTCAACTAGGTTGAGTTTCAAGAGTTGTGGCAGTAATGTTGCATAGGGCATAGGGATCGGATCGATCACCCTATTGGCCTGAGAGGGCCTCTGTTGGAATGGTCTCTGCTGATTGTTGTTGCTGGTGTTGCTGTTATTGTAATTTCTCGGAGGATATTGAGTTTGTTGCTGGTACTGAGGTTGTTGCTGATAATTTTGTTGCGGTGATTGATAAGCTGGTTGTGGATGAGCTGGAGCGGGAATGGTGACTGCTGCCACAGATCTATGAACATATTGGGGCTTGCCCCTGTTGGTGTGGACAGCATTGGTCTCACCAGTTCTTTTTGGGCCTGCGAAAGGCTTTCTTGCATTACTGGATGAGCTTGCTCCGTTGTCTGAGATCTTACCCATCTTCAATAGGCTTTCGATTCTCTCCCCGGCTATGACTACATCTGCAAATCTGGTAGATGAGAAGGCAGCTAGTCTATCAATGTAAGTCCCCTGGAGGGTGTTCATGAACATATCAGCCATCTCCCTCTCTGACATAGGTGGCTGGACAGCAGCAGCAAGCTGTCTCCATCTTTGAGCGTACTCTCGGAAGCTCTCCCTGGATGACTGTGACATTCCCATTAAGAGGGTCCTGTTGGGTGCCATATCCAGGTTGTACTGATACTGTCTGATAAAGGCCTCTGCCAGGTCCTTCCAGCATCTAATAGTTGCTCTTGTCAGATGGGAGTACCATTCCCTTGATGCTCCAGTCAAGCTATCCTCAAAATAAAACATCCATAGCTTCTCGTCCATGGTATAGGCCTTCAGCCTCCCGAGAAAAGATTGTAGATGGGTCCGGGGACAGGAAGTCCCATTATACTTCTCAAAGCATGGTGGTTTAAATTTGTGGGGAATCCTGACCCCGTCTACCAAGCCCATATCCATAACATCAAAACCCAAAGAGTTTTGAGACTCTAAGGATCTTAATTTCTCAGCTATCTCATCCAGCCTTCTATCATAGGCCTCCTCCCCAGCTCCCATTACTGTGAACTGATCTTCCTGGGGGTCTTCTTGCAGTACCCTCCCTGCTGTGGCAGTCCCTTGTATATTGACAGGGATGTTGATTTCCGGATGCTGGTGGGGTCCAAAGACTGGGGGATTGACATGAGGTTGGACTCTTTCATTGTTGCTTGTCCCAGCAGTCCCTGGCTGATGGTCTTCCTGGTTTCTCCCTTCTACCAGTGCTCTCAACCTCTCCTGACTTTGAGCCATATTGTTCATTACCTCCATAAACTGTGTCATTTGAGTCCTCATTTCCAACCTCTCGTTGGTCATTTGATTTTTGACCTCTGTAAGGTCCTGCTGCATCTGATCCATCTGTATGCCCGGAAGATTGTTGCGGGTGGGGTATCTGTGTGGACGGTTGAGTGGAAACCCTCGACGTCGAGCAATAATTCCTGAGATCACAACAGAGTTAGTAACAATAAAACAAAACCTACAAAACAAAACAAAGGGTTAGTATGCAATGCAGTGTGTCTATTTGTTTCCAAAGTATCCGGCTTGGTACTTGGTTTTGACCTTCCCAGACCCCTTAAAGAAGATGCTTGTGATGTTGCTTGAAGAATTCAGATGAAACAAAACAACACATATATTACAAAAAGGTAAATGATACAATATTTGTTTCTTTTACAATACAAGCCCTCTAAGGGGTCAAGAGTACAACATAAAGAAAAATACATAAAATGAAAGCAACAACAAGCAAAAAGGTCAAACACCAAGGCCAAATTCATCCTCCTGAACTTCCTTGAGAAGTGCTTCAGTCACAGGATCAGCTGGACGCTCCGTAAGATTCCTGATAAGGAGATTCCTTGTGGCAATAGCTGCAGTTAGCTTCTTGTGCTGACTCTGGTCCTTCGACCTCTTCACTCCATCTCTGATCTTTAGCTCTGAGACCTCCCTCTGGGTTGTTGCCAGGGCTTCCTGTTGCTCTTTTGCACTAGCTTCCATCTGCTCCATCTTATCCTGAGTCCTTTTGTCCTCTTGAGTACGGGCTTCGGTGATCCTGACCCACCTTGCCTGACTCTCCTTCAGATACAAATCAGTCCTGGCCTTTTGGAACTGAGCTTCCTTGCAAGCATTCTTCAGAATCTGTTCTCCAGCCCTAGACTTCTTAATGTAATCCTCAGACTTTTCAATTCTATCCAAATGCTCCACTTTCAACTTTTCTAGCCTCTCAATATCCAACCTACCATCACTCCTCTCCCAGAGGGTCTTCTGTAGAGCTTGAGTCAGCTTCTCATTTCTCTCTTTCAATTTCTCAAACTCCTCTAAGCTGACAGTTGCTGGAGGTGGTGTTGTGGGAGGTCCAGGCATATCTTCAATAGTGAAGGGCATTCCAGAAATTTGAGCCCTGGCATGTGACCACTCATAGTACTGGGCAGAGGCTACATTATTGCATCTTCCAAGAACAGTTACCCCCTTAGTCTGCACATTGTCCCAGGCCCAGGCTGCCTGCCTGACAACAGCCAGATTAGGCTTGATTTCAACATAAAGGGTCTCAGTCAGATCCTGTGCTCTAGGAGGATGGACTAATGCATAGCCCAGTTGTCTTTTGAAAAGCAGAGGGTTGTAATTGATGCAACCCTTCACTCCAATTAGAGGCACATTGGGAAATTGCCCACAGCTTGCAATGATGTCTCTGCCCTTAGTACTCTGAGTACACCATCTGATATCATCTGAGGTTAGAGCAACAAGCCTTCTAGCCCAGTTCTTCTGCTGGTGAGGGTTCAAGAATTCATCAGTCTTTGGCAAATGCTTGAGCAGCCAAGTATGGAACAAGGGTGCACAGCATCTCACTAATCTCCCCCTTTGCTTTTCATTCCTTTGATGAACTGAGTAGTAGAGGTCTCCCAGTAAGGTGGGCACTGGGTTTCTCAGGATGAAAAGATGGACTGCATTCTTGCTAACAAACCTAGGCTCATCTGCAAAAAGTATGACCCCATATATGTTAAGGGCCAACAGAGCACAGACTGCCTTCCACTCCCCCAGGGAGGCCTTCAAACTAGCCTGAGAGATCAAGAAATCCAGATGAAAACCAGAGATTCCAGCTTTAGATGTCAAATTCTGCCCAATCAGAACTGGTTCCAGGTGTAAAGCTTTGGCTATCTCCTCATTACTTGGGAAAGCCATCTCAGGGTTGAAAGGGATTCCACCCCTGATGGGTACACCAACCAATGATGAATACTCCTCTAGCAAAGGTCCCAACTGGAAATTCTGAAATATGAAGCACCTCAGAGGGGGATCATAGAACTGCAGGCAAGTATGTATTAGGCTCCTCTGTGAAGGGTCCAAATCCAATACCACATCAAGGATTCCTCCATAATGTTCTCTGAAGAGTGGTATATGGTCTGGAGTAATCAGGGTCTGAATCCTCCTGATGCTGGTCAACTCAGGCTCAAAGAAGTGATAGGAGATGTTACTCTTCTTAGGTGCCATGTTGCTGATGATGATGACTGAGGACAACACTGAAGATGGGCCACTGATAGGCTGAGTCTGAGGGTGCGAGTGACTGAAGCAAGTGGCTGATAGCTGAAGCAAATGCTGATGAAGATAGGTCTAAACTGAAGAAGGGGTCAAAACCAAGCCAAAATGATAGGATGGATACCCTGAAAAACAAATAAACACATGTTAGAATGATGCAATGAGGATGTATGCAAATGATATGCAAGGGTTTGTGACTGAGCTGGATCTGATTAACTGCTCTGATATAAGTCCATATGTGTTCAAGAAATCCAGATGGAGGTCTATAAATCCAGTAACCAAGGTGGGGGACTCAAATAAAGAGTCACATGTCCAGGGTTTAGAATCACAAGAACTGATCCAACATGGAGTACTCTTAAACAAAACAAAGTAACAGGGTATGCTGAGGTCAAGGGTACCTGCAAACCTGTAAACAGCCCAATCCCCTCACAGGTGATGTTCTAAAACAAGGATCCTCAGACTTGGATCAGTTATGAGAAGTGTAAACACTTCTAACCCGGAGGTACAGTGTTTACAATAACCATAAAAGTTCCTCCTCTAATTCACTTCAGTTTCTGAAGGTCAATACTAAAGGTCATCCAGACTTAGCAGGCTTCCCAGATAGCCCTAGTATTGCAGGAAATCTGCAACACAGAGTTCTCAAGAAGAAACCCATATCTGAACCGTGTTTCATATTCCCGCACCAGACCGAGATGGAATGGGAAAGAACATGAACCACTCTAGCCTAGGTGTCACTCAGGTCCCAGGTATAGGACCTTAACTCTCAATAGAACCCCACCCACCAAAGCAAAACCAGATCCAGACAGACAGCATGACAGTATGATATATGTAAAGCAGTAAACAACTGTACATAAAGCAGTAAAAATAAAACAAATATACAAACACAAGTAGCACATAACACCCCAGTAAACACAAATCAATCAAGCGCTAGGAGGAACCCACAAAAAGAACCAGAAGCCCTGGTTGCGGTATAAGGGTCCCCAGTGGAGTCGCCAAGCTGTCGCTCCCGATAGATGGGACAGGGCCCAAATAAAGGTACAGACGCGAACGGTCGGCGAGAGGGACAATGAGAACACACAGCAGTGAACTCACTGGAGATGAAAAGAGTCGCCAGCTATGCATTTTTATCCCGGAGGAAAGGTAATGCTGCATAAACCTAGAAAGATATGGATAAGACGGTTGCGAACCAGAGAGACTGAGAAAGGGGGTTGGTTACAACCTGGGAAGGTATTAGAACCCAGATTGTCCGTCGTACTCGACGGGATCCACGCTTAAAAGATTTGTGTTTTTAAAGGGGTAGTGTCAGTGCAATTTGTGTATAAATAAGCTGGAAAAAGATGTACAGGTGTCAGTGTAAGAAGTGAAGTGTATAATGATGTGTCAGTGTAAGAATAAGAGGTGAAATGCTCATGATAATGAGGCTTAAAGAATGAAGCTGGAAAGAGGGGGAATATACAGAGACTTTTGTTCGATAACTGTTAAGTTATGCCTACGTATCCTCTCGTGCAATGAGGAAGTCAGAACACCGTAGTTCGACCCAAAGAGACTGAAAGATTAATTGACTGATGAACTGCTTGCTTGCCTATGCTCAAGTGTATGACCTGTCTGGCTCAGGTGCAAACTGTCTTGCATTAGACGGAAGAAGCAAGTTCTCGTTTATGAGTGAATGAGATGAGAAAAGAATCCCGGAGGAGACGATTATTGTTTGTTTTTGAGTTTTCAGTCTTTTATTGCTTTTGGAGTTTGTCATAAGAAAATGAGCCTAAGCCTAAACCAAGAGTTAGTAAACTCATCACATCTTCCCTCTGATTAGGGGTAATGAGAATGCCTTAAGTGTGAAGTCAGCTTCTCACACTTAATCACCTTGGTGTAGGATTAAGATCATTAACCTACTTGTGATTATTTAGATGTTTTTGGTGGTTTTTGTTTAGTGTTGAGTAATGAGGTTAAGCCATAATCAAAGATTAAACAGACTCATTACACCATCCTAATAGAAGGGTAATAGATGAGAATGTTTAAGCTGAGGAAAGCTCCTCAACTTAATCCATGATTAGGGATTAAACTCATGACAAAACAAGCCTTTGATTAAGTGGATTTTATTTAATGATATGATGAAGAAGTGAGTTTTATGGTTTGTAAGACAACTTGAGGGGGACTTGTCCATTAACACTAGGGTTAGTCCTTCTTAACCAGCTAAGGAAGAATTAGAACCCTAATGCAAGGCCCAAGTTACAAGTGTGATGTCTTGATGGTTATTAAGTGAATTGATTAAGAGATTTAAACACATTAAGGGTTTAACACTTAGGATTAAAGTTATACTCTCCATCCTAATAGAAGGATGCAGGCATAAGCTTAATCACAAAGCCTTAAAGCCTTTAGGGTTTAGTCCCTGATTATGAGATGAGAAGAGAAGACTCAAGAGAGACACAAAGATAAAACTAAATGGGGAGACTAATCAAAACCCTAATCATTGTCATGCTTGGTTGTTCCTAAGGTTTGTGAGGTTTACAAGAGAAGTCTTCAATGGAACCACCAGGAAGCAGATGAAAGGAGCAAGAGAAACAAAGTAACTTGCTTCATTGAAGAAGTCAAGTCACTTGAGGAAAGAAAGTAAGAAGAAGAAGAATGAGCAAGCTCAATCTCAAACACAAGATAAAATTCAGCATGGATGCATAAGAGGGATGAAAAGAAGTTATGAGAAGTGAAGGCAAATTCACTTCTCAAAGTCACTTACCACCTGAAAGGTTAGAAAAGAAATGCAATGCAATGCAAAATGGGATGAGATAACATGATGAGAAACAAAACCAGAAGCATTTACATGATGCTAATGATGCTATGAGATGCTACAAACATGAAGCAACTCATGAGGATGATCATACAAGCTTATGGATGCAAATGGAGCAAGTTAAGAACCATGAACATACATGAAAAGTTATGAAGTGCATATGTCATACAACATGGCAAATGCAAGATGCAATGACCAAACATGCTTTCAATATGTCTTATGATGTTCAATGAATCAAATGGAGGCATGAAATGTCATGGCAAGCCATGTTATGCAAGCAAATGCAAGATGAATGCATATGGAAGCCCAAATTAGGGTTTATGAACAATACATCAAACAAAAACCAAAATCAGAAGCAAACAACATTATAAAAAATTGAAAGTGCACTCAAAGGACCCCTAATCCTATACTAAACCAATGCCCAAAGGAGAGGTTTCAACTCTTAACCAAATTCAAGTTATGATTTTCCTAAGTTTTCTAGGGTTTTAGGGTTCCTAAACAAGAAAATTATCAAACAAATGGAAAATGAAAGATCAAATCATGGCCATTTAATCTCACAAACTACATGCTAAACACAATGCAATGCAAAAAGAATCAAGGTCCAACTCTCCATGGATAGGCAGAAATGATTTTTTGAAGTTTGGATCAAAATAATGCATCAAAATGATTTTTATTCAATGAAAAATTCTCAACATGCATCAAGATCAAAAAATAAATTTGGTTTGAAGGTTGGACAATGTTTCTAAATGTCTTAAAACATTTCATGAATTTTTTGGTGATTTTTAAATACTTAAAAGTATTTTTAATAAATTAATTTTCATTAATCAATTAAAAATAAACTTTTAAATATTTAAAAATACTTTTTAAATGCTAAAAATGAAAATAAAAATATTTTTGTGTTTTAAAAATTAATGAAACCCTTGGTAAAAAATTTCATAATTTTTAAAGCCTTTTTGCTATTTTTAATAAATTGTACAAATTAAATGAGAAAAAATGAAAATAAAAATTAGTAAATGAAGAAGTAAGCAGATCTGATGGCTGATATTTAAACTGGAATGAAAATGGTTGACTGGCGCGTCATCCAAGGGCTGAGACTTTCCCTGATTAAATTAATTTAATTATGATTAATTAAACTAATGAAAGGGGATTAGGGCAAAATGAGTGAATCTGGGCCAGTCGTTCACGCGCCAAGTCAAAGGGGTCAACCAATCCAACGCACGAAATTCAAATGCCACTTAATGACTGGGATTAGGGCTAAGTACTTTCAGGTGACCGGAGGGGAGCTCCGGTCATCTTCTCCGGCAATGTCAAAACCCTAGATCATGATTCAGGCCACCATCCATCAAATTAAAGCCAGGGAAACGTTCCTCTACTCAAACCTCACTCAAATCATCTCTCAAACTAAATTTCTCATGCTTAAACTAAGAGAATCGAAGCCATGAAGATTCACGGTCAAAGTTTCAGAGCCCTGGTAAATCCTCATTTCTCACTCATTTTTAATTCTAAACCCATCCCCATGATCAGCAAGACATACACAACCAGATTATAACTTAAAATGCAAGCTCTGAGAAAAAATGTTCATGGCCATACCTGAGATGGAGACTCCTGTTTCTGGGCTTTCAGAGCTATTCTTTGATGCAGGCTTGCTCCACTGATTCCCCTGGTGCTAATGGTAGGCTTGGAATGAGCTTAAACAAGCTATTTTGAGAGTTCCAGTTCTGGTGTATCAGAAAATGGAGTCTGTGTGTGAGTGGTTTCAAGCTCTGTCAATGGTTGGTTCTTGCTCTCTTGAGTGTGTGTGATGCAATGGTGAAAAGAAAATGGATGTTTGATGGCTGGAGAGGGAGATTCGAAGAGAGGAAAGTTTTGGCAGGTTTTGTGGTATGCTGTGTTCTGGCTTGCTTCAATGCCCAATGCCATGCTATAACACTCCAACAATGTGTGAATAGGCTGAGGGCAGGTCAGTAGGGGTGGCTGTTCACTGTGCCAAGAGTATGGGAGTTTTTGCCAAAAAGTCAATGTGATTGGTACTTGCAGCATGGGCTATGGCAGCAGCTGTGTTAGGGCATGTCTTGCTTCAGCTTGAGTTGAGGAGGGCCCTTGGATTGCTTGTAGCTGACTGCAACATATGGATCACAAGCTATGCTAGCTTTTGCAACTTGCCCACTTGATGTTTCCTCATGATTTTGTGCCATGTATGTGTGATTCTTCTTGCTGAATTTTGTCACATGATGTCTCAATTGGTCATGGCAATGCATAGAAAGTACTAGTGATCACACAACTCTTTGGAGAATGATTTTGCCAAAAATCCAACTTTGCACTTGTAATGGAAAATGGCTTAGTGATCTTTAGAAATCAAAGCAAACAATGTAAAATCCCTTGGGCCAATTCTGTTTTTGGGGTCATGTATGATCATATGATGAAGTTTTGAAGTCATTTTGAAGTCACTAGAATGCTTGGTACATGAATTTGCAAATTTCCAATTAGTGCATAACTTGAAAATTAGTGATTTTTGTCAACTTTGACACACCATAACTTTTGATCCAAAATGAGTTAGGTCATGTTCTTGTACTTTTTGAAAAGGGAAAGATCTAATCTACAACTTTCATGACCAAAGTTTTTCCATTTGAAGCATTTTTGGATCAAAAAGTAAGGGTTGAAAAATTGCTTAAAATGACAAATTCCTTAAAAGTCAACCATGCCCAAAAAAGTCAACTTTGCAAAAACTTCAAATTCTTGAATTTTGTGAACTTAAACCTTCTTCCATGATCAAATAAAGATCAAATACACTCAAAATGATGAAGATCACCCCTTGGTTGGGTCATCGGGGGCCTCAGATGCCCTGATTTTGCACTGACTTGTCTGAAAAGTCAACTCTTGATCAGATGACTTCCCCATGGAATTTCTTCATGAAAATTGATATGCATACTCCCTATACCATATAGAGACCAATAGAAACAAGAATGACCAGAAAATTTGAAGTTATGGCCTCTGAAACCAAAACCCTAATTTTAGGTCATCTGTGCAGTTAAGCCTGGCTCTGCTTCCCTACCAATCCCAGTTCTTGTGATTCTTTGGCATTCTTGACTTTGAGAGGATGTAATATGATATAAGAACACACATGAACCCCTTTGAAGTGATTGTTGACCTTTGGAGTGGCTCAAGAAGCTCTTGGATTGCTCAGATCACAAACCCTAGATGCAGATGGCTTAGAATCTTTGCAGTGAATCAAAATGTAATATGAGATGGTATGATTGTGTTTATACATATGAAATGATCACAAGCCATGGTGTGAATGGGTGAGGGCAAATTTGGGGTGTTTACAGTAGGCGAACAAATCTGATATGCCTTTCACAAAATTCAGCTTCTAGACTAATAATCTATGAACCAAAAAGGCTTCTCAGATGATGTTGATTTTGCTTGGTGTTTTTTGGATGAAGGGGGAAATGGTCTTGTGAACCATTCTGGTCCATAGTTTCTTGTAGCAAAAGGGCCATAGTTGAATTGAACTCACACCTTTCAGCAAACATCATGATATAGCTGGTAAAGGCTTCTCGAAGGGTTTTACCTTCATCATTGGGGGTTAGTTTCACTAAACGAGTCCCTTCGACTCTCTTTTCCCTAATCTTAGTTGAGTTTTCATTAATAACTCCTTTGTTGGGTAAGTTTACTTCGAAGGTAGTGTTAAGCCACAATTGAAGTAGCCAAATAGGACCAGACAGCTGAAGGGTTCCAGTAGAACTCACATTTTTAAGGCAAACAGTGCCTTCATTGATTGATTCATAGAGAATTGTCAGGATTAACTCACTAAGGCAGACTCCTGTGTTGAGATGCACTTGGTTGGCCAAAGGCAAATATTTCTTGGCAACCTATAGTGATTTTAAACAAAAACATATCTACACAGCCACATGGTTAAGAATGCAATGTGATATTTATTAGAAACAATATTGGTTGAACAATCGAAGTCATGTTTCATGAAACTAGTACAAGTGGGTTGGCATGAGGCGAAACCTATAGTGTCCTTATTGTTGACCTTTGGATTATAGGTGTGTCCAGATGGTTTAAGCCTTGTGATAGCGGCTATGTCGAAGAGAGTGGGGTTACCATCCCACAAGGCATATGGAAAGTATAGTGGGTACTATCCCAAAAGTACAGAGAAGCTGTCAATAGATTCGTGCAGTAAGGAAGATCAATTTTTGACAACATCAGTAGATCACATATTCCCATGTCCTTCCAAGCTTGACCTTTAACATTTTCTACTTTGGCCAACCAAAGGTCAAAACCTTTGAATGAAGGGACTGCTCTTACCAGTCAAGAACTCTTCTTCAAATATTTCAAATCTAGGTTACTAAGAGCAACCTGGTCAGCAAAAGTCTCACCTACATTGGCTTTGTTCTTTTTACCTAATGGTTTAGTTCTATGGTAGGTGGGAAAGAATTCACTCAACCTATTATCATCATCAGCAACATTGGACAAGGGTCCAGAAATAGTGCATTGTTTATCAGAGATAATGAGAGAGATTATTACCTATGATTCATAGATGTGCCTTTTCTCCACCTGAAGTAGTTCGGGTACAAACTATTGGTTCTTCACCGACTCGGGCCCAGGAATTTGGGTGAACGGTGAAAGCGGAGTACCACTGTGAGAGCCTTTGTTCTTCTGGATTTTCTTGTTTTGAGAAATGTCTTTAGTAGAAGCCATTTGAGGAAGGTTAGAAAATGAAGAAATTTCTGAGTTCTTTGGAGGTTTGAGAGATGAGAAATGAGATTGTAAAGTTCTAAAAGCGTAAAAGTTTGGAAGTGTAGATAGTGGAGTATTTATAGGCTTTTGGAAGATTAATGGTTTCTCAAATCACCATTAAGACAATTTGGATAGTGGGACGCGTGTCCTCCTAAGGCATCACTCTGGGGCGGTGGCAGTTATGATTAGTCTACAAAGGTGTGGTTTCAAGAAAACGGCAATGATGATGTCATACCCTAAATTTTGACCAGACTTTTTTTCTATTTTTATTTTATTTTATGATTTAATTAGTTTCTTTCTTTTTGGATTCTTTTAATCTAATGTGTAGAATAGTGTAGTAGAAAATATAAACTCAACCAAAAAAACATTTTCATTTTTTTTATTTTTTTTATTTTTTTTGTTATTAGATTTTCTTTTATTTAAATGTCAATTATCTTAGTTGGTTAGGTTTTAAATTAGAATTATGATTTTTTTTTGTATAGTTTAATATAAACAATCTAAAAGATTTTATTTAGTTAGTTTTTTTAAAATTTTCTCTTTTAAGTTAAAATGTTGATTTATTTCTACTTAATATCTTTTTTATTTAATAGATTTTAGTTAGAAAGTTTTTTTATTTAATAGTTTTTAGTTAGTAATTTTTTAGTAATTAGGTTTAAGCTAATTTTAGTATATTTTAAAAAAATATTATAATTAGAGTTTAGGAATTTCATTTTAATATATCAAAATCTAAAAATATTTCTTTATTAGTTTAAGTTTTTTCTTCTTCTTAGATTTATAGGTTAATTAATTAGTTTTATAATTTAAATTAAGGTCTTAGTTTAGTTAGTTGGTATATTTTAATTAAGTTTAGAATAATTTAGTTTTTAGGTTAGTAATTAGATTTTAAGTTAGTGAGTTAGTTTTTTTTTCTTATTTCATTTTTAAATTAGTTTTTTGTTTTAATTTTAAGAAAAAAATAGTATCTTAATTAATAAAAAAATCTAAAATAATTTATTTTAATTTCTTAGCATAAAGTGTTTTTTTCTTTCTAATTTATTTGTATTGAATAATATAAAAAAACGAAAAAATATTAGATTAGAATTTAATTTTATATTATTTCCTTTTAAATATTTTGGTTTTAATATATTTATTTAGTTCTTGTATTAGTTAGTTAATATTTTGATGAGATTTTCTTTCCTTATTTAGTATTCAGTTTTAATTTAGGAATTTAAGAAGTTTTTTAGTTTATTATATAAAAAAACCGTAAAAAATATTCTTAGTTTATTTTAGGATTTTATTTTTAGTTTTTGAATTTGTTTTGTATAGTTTAGTTATTTAGATTAATTAGTGGTTAATTTATTTTTAAAATCTTTAATATTATATATTATAGTATAATTATAACATATTAAAAACAAAAACTAAAAAAAAAAATTATTTGTTTATTTACCTTCATTTAGTTTATTTATTTTTTATTTAAGTTTGGTTAGTTTATTATTTTTGATGTTAAAAAGTGACGAAAAATATTAGATAGATTTTATCCTTTTTTTGAGTTTTTTAGTTTCGACTCGATGTAGTTCTTATTGTTTGTCATTGACGCATTTTCTTCGGTTTATCTTAGACGATCCTGTAATGCTTTGCTCGATTTCATTTGTTATCTCGATAATTTTGACCCGATCCAAGGGAAAGTAGATGCTTTGTTGACTTGTTGTCACTTCGCTTACCGCTCGCGTGTTTCACTTTAGATTTCTTCCTTTACCACTTTTAGACCCTTCATTCTTTCCTTCATAAGAGATTGCAATTGATCTCTTCACCTTACAGTCATTTTCTTCACAAGCTTTGCATTCAAGCTTTTCCTTCTTTTTACCCGTAGTTTTCTGAACTACGGCGCTCAGACTTTCCCATTGCACGAGGGAATACGTAGGAACAAGGTTTATCCTTGGCGAGCACAATTTTTTTTTTCACATTCTTTCCTCTTTCACATTTTTATTTTCTTCATCTTTCATTTGTTTCTTTTCTTTTCTTATCTTTTTTTTCTTTCTATTTCATACTTTTCCATCCTTCCCATTTTAGTTTCCATTCAGTTAGCAACCAATTAAGCACAAACATAGATATTACAAGAGGTTTCCATAGAGTACTACAGATACTTAGGATGCTAGCAGCTTCCCTAGGTATAACCATCCCCCGTACGTTTGATCTCTGATTGCTTAGCTTTTAGCCTCGACTTTCAGCTTAACATATTTATTAGGGTTTCTCGATCTTTTTCCCTTCCCTTGGATAAATTAAAGTTCGGTGGTGAATATAATTTTTTTGCGATACAAGTTAACTTAATAACTTGTTATTCGATTCTCACCGCCACAGAAATGACGATTTCACTTGGGAAACCCAAGAGGGTTAAGCCTAACTTGTTTTATCTCTGTTTTTTGTGCTATTTTTTTACTATCTGTCTGGATTTTTCTGTTTTTAAGGGTTTGATGATACATGTGTGGTGTGATAAGTTCTAACCCGGACTTGAGTGCTCTTATGATAGGAAGGTGGTATATTCGAGTAGGCTTATAGGGAGTTTAGTCCCGAACAAGTTGAATCGAGAAACCACCACTCAGCAGAGGCCTCATCGGATGTAGTTTTGTTAATCGAGTTCAGTCGTGAAAACATTACTATTTTTGACCTGAGAGTCGTTAATGCTGAGGACCGTAGAACCCATTTACCCCACTTGGCCTTTTTTAGGATGTAGTGCGATGACTATGAGGGTGTAAATCCAAAATAGTTGATACGCGATGCTACACTCAGATGAGACTCTCTTGAGAATATTATTGATTATCGAGTTGATCCAGGAAGTCGGTAATATCCGAAAGATGGTTCAGTGATTCTGGGAACTCTTAGAACCCATTGTGCAGGTACATTACCCCTAGTACACACATTGTGGTTGGTTCTTTACCCAGACTCCACGCATGTGATCTCTAACTTTTGATCCCTTTACATGTAATTGCATCCTGTGTTGCATGACATTACATATCATTTGCATCATTTGCATTGATTCATGCATACATCCCGGTTTTCTGTCACCTCATTCCAACTATCCTTGTCTTTCATTCATCTGTCAACCGTTAAGCTGATTCTTTGTAGTCGATACAGAACCAGAGCGTACCGCAGACACAATATGTCAGAATAAGAGGTTCATAATGTTGAGGTCCGAATGGAAATTGATGAGTTGAAGACGAGTGTGACAAAGCTGACTGAGATGCTTCAAGTTTTGATTGCTAGAGGAGAGCCACCTCATAGGACAGTGATCCAAGAGGCTGAAAACGCTTTTGTCGAGCCTCAGCCTGCTCAATTTCCATCTTCAACTTGGCCGGAGTTTGGTTTGCCACACAACTACTCTCCACCTCATGTTACTACTTCTATGATCGGTCAGGCGTCCAGAACAGCTTTTCAAGATCCTATTTTTACTGAACCTAGACCAGTGGTTCATACTGGCCCAGTTCCCTATGAGTATAATGCTGCTAGTGCTCAAGGTGGTGATCTTGAAGATTATGTTGAACCTGAAGTTGATCGTGAGAAATATCAAGCTATTGACAAACGACTAAAGGTTGTAGAGGGTAATGACTTCTTCGACATTGATGCAAGCAACATGTGTTTGGTTTCCAACCTTGTCATGCCTTCCAAGTTCAAGATTCCAGAGTTTGAGAAGTACAAGGGGCACACTTGTCCAAAACTCCATGTATGATGTACTGTCGCAAGATGGTTGCTTACGCCAAGAACGACAAAGTTCTTATTCATTGTTTTCAAGACAGTTTGAGTGGTGCCTCTTTGAAGTGGTACATGGGACTTGAGAAAGATCGTATCCATAGCTGGACGAATTTGGGTGATGCTTTCGTGAAACAATACAAGTACAACTTGGACATGGCACCTGATCGTCGTCAATTGCAGAATATGTCTCTGAAGGAAAGGGAATCCTTTAAGGAGTATGCTCAACATTGGAGAGAGTTGGCATCTCAGATTGAACCTCATCTAGCTGAAAAAGAACTGACTGGTATGTTCATGTATACCTTGGCTCCCTTCTATTTGGAAAAGATTATCGGAAGTGTCTCTTCCAGTTTCATTGATCTGGTTACCATTGGACAAAGGCTTGAAGAAGGAATTAAGAATGGAAAAGTGTCCAAAGCTGTTGAGTCTTCCAATGCTGCTAAGAAACCTTTTGGGAATTTCCAAAGGAAGTGGGAAGATCAGACCAATGCTATTTTAGTTGTGGGTAGAAGACCTCAATACATGGATCAACATGATAATCAAGCTTATGTTACCGTTGTTGCTCCTGTGTTTGTTGCTCAACCAGCTAGAGCTCCCCAATGTCCAGCTGCGAGACAAGCTCAGAATCGTGATAGGGTTCACTTTGACCCTATTCCCATGACGTACACTGAGTTATATCCTGGTTTGGTCCAGAGAGGTTTGATTACCACTAGACCCATGCCTCCTCCTCCAAATCCTCTCACACTAGGCTACAGGGCAGATCTTCATTGTGAATTTCATCAGGGTGGAGCAGGCCATGATTTGGAACATTGTTTTGCTTTGAAGACAAGAGTGAAAGAGTTGATCAGAGACAAGATCCTCTCCTTCCGTGATACCAATCCAAATGTCAAGGACAATCCTTTTCCAAGGCATGCAACTTGAAGCTTCAATCAACTTCATCCAATTCTCCCTAAAGTCAGTATTTCAAGACATGACAACTCATCCTTGTTTAATGATTATTCACTAGGCCATTGTTTGTTTTAGGATTACATTTTCCTTGTATTTATCTAAACAATTTGCTTTCAATTATGTTTGTACTTATTTGATTAATTAAATGAGCATTTGCAATCTTTTGAATTCAATTCATCTATTTATTTATGTCTTTATGCTTTCATTTTCAAAAATACATCTTTTATTCAAAAAAATTGGTTATGCAAAGATGTGTGGGAGGATGATGAAAACAAAATACCCATAATTGTTGTGGTGTGCTTTCGGATAAAATTTTGTCAATGATGTACATGCATTGTTTCAATTCCCAAACACTGGAGAGATAAGGAGTTAATCCATAGTTCACCACTTCGAGCCTAGAAGTAGGAGTTTATTTTGGATCTAAACCCTTATGCTTAACCTGAGGCAGGGTAGTTGTTCAGTTATTTTGATTACACATTCAAATTACAAGATGATCCGTTACAACCAATGGTTTGGCAGTCATAGCTTTCAATATTTCAAAAAATACAAAAAAAAATAAAAATTATGCTAAGTCAAACACCAAAAAAAAGGACTTAGGCAAAAGTTAAGGATCAATTCAAAAAAGAAAATCAAGCAAAAGAGACCCTCAAATCCTCAACATCAAACAAACAAGATTTAGTGACCAACATGTCCATAACCGATGGGTCACAATTATCATCCATCAAATCCAAATAAAATGACTGTCAACCTCAAATCATCATCTTTACCCTTTGTAAACACCCCAAATTTTCCCTCACTAAGTTCACACAATTGGCTTGTGATCTTTCATATTTGCATTAGTTTAAACATATCATATCATATTACATTTTTATTTCACTACATTAGTTCAAGTTCATCTGCATCTAGGGTTTGTGATCTGAGCAATCCAAAGGATCACCTGAGCCACTCTAAAGGCCATCAATCATCTCAAGAGGTTCCATGTATGTCCAATCATCATATTATATCCTCCAAAGATCAAGGAAGTCAAAGAATCACAAAAACTAGCAAAGCATGGAAGCAGAGCTAGGGTTTAACTACACAAATGACCTGAAATTAGGGTTTTGGTTTCAGAGGCCATAACTCCAAATTTTTTGTTCATTCTTGTTTCTAATGGTCTCAATATGTTATAAGGATCATGTGTACCAAGTTTGATGAAGAAATTCATTGTGGAAGTCATTTGTTCATTGGGTAACTTCTTGAGTAAGTCAGAGCAAAATTAGGGCATCTGAGGCCCCCAACAATGGAACCAAAATGGATTTTTCATCAAATTGAAGATATATGATCTTTATTTGATCATTGAAGTTCTTAGAAGTTCACAAAATTGAAGAAAAGTGAACTAAACCAAAAGTTGCCAAAAATGGAAATAACTTGTAATGTAAACTTTCCATTTTGGGAAAGTTTTTCAACCTCCTCTTTCTCAACCAAAAATGCTTCAAATGAAAAATTGTTGGTCATGAAAGTTGTAGATTGGATCATTCCCTTTTCAAAAAGTACAAGAACAAGATCTAATTCATTTTGGAACTCAAGATATGGCTTGTCAAAGTTGACAAAAATCCCATAATTTTCAAGAATGCACCAAAAGGGATTCTTTGCAAAACCACTTGTCAAGGCTTTTTGTGACTTCAAACACACTTCAATGTATAATAACATCATAGTGCATTGCCTTTAGATCAGAATTGCCCAAAGAATTGCAAGATTGCATGCCTTGAACATCAAGAATTCTCAAAGGGGCTAACACTTCACATAATTGCAAAACACCCCATAACTTTGCTTCAACTTGCTGAATTGCCTCAAGATTGATTTTGTAGACATCCTTGAACTCAACTGCACATGGACATGCCAAAAAGCCAGTTGCATCCTTGCCCATACCTCAAGTATAAGAAATGTTGACTTTGTGCAAATTCACCCATACCAATCACAACAGTCCACCAGCCACTCTCTGCCCAATCCAGACACTACAAGCATGCCTCAAGGATCATTTTTCACAACACACACAAGCTAAAAACCTCCAAGAACTCAGCATTGCAAAAAACACTCCCTCTTGCATTTTCCTTCGAAACTCCCAGCTCACTCACTCAATCTTCAAACCAATTCCACCATTCATCTCAAAATCATCCACTGATCACAAACCAACCATTAAAACAGCCAAAAACACCCCATACACCAAACACGATTTCTGACCAGTTGGATTGCTACCACTCAAACCAACCATTCTCAAAGTTTTCCAAGCATTGCAACTTCTTCAGGGAGGTCATTAGAGCCATTTTGCACCAAGGAAGTAGCCAGAAAGCTCAAGTGTGAAAGGCTTCATCTCAGGTAGTCATCTGAATTCATTTTTCCAGAACTTCCTTTTTATGTTACAATATGAAAAAGCATGCTTCACTGATCACTCTGAGCTCTGAATTTTAGAAAATGGTGTAGAAATGAGTATGAATCTCTGAAATTTTTGCCATTTTTATGTTTCTCTTCGAATCTTGTTGTTCAGCCATTATAAATTTGATTTGAGTGTGGATTTGAGCTTAGGAGAGTCAGCGAGTTTGATCTGGAGCTTTAGAGCTCCAGAAATGACCTAGGGAGAGAGTTGGAAGTTTTCAGGGGACGGTGTCACCGGAGAAGACGACCGGAGCTCTTCTCCGGTGACCTGAAAGTCATTAAATGTTCTAATTAGGTTTAGGGTTTTGTTTGAACGTAGGTCGTTTATTTGAGTTTCCCGCGTGAGATGAGTGGCTAGGATTTGTTCATTAACTTTTAATTAGGGTTTAATAATTAATTAATTAGGATTAATGAAATTTGAATATGGACCATAGGATCTGGCGCGCAGTCAACCCTGGAAACCCCCAGAACCAATCTCAGCCGCTGGATCATCATACTTCTGTTTATTTCATTTTTTATTTCAATTTTTTCTATTTGTTTTGTACATTTTATTAAAAATAGTTAGAAAATTCCAAAAATAATTTTATTTTGCATTTTTATTACAAATAATTTTCTTAACCCAAAAATAGTTTTATTTTTATTTTTCACATTCAAAAATAATTTTTAAAACATTTAAATGTTTATTTTAATTAATTAATGAGAATTAATTAATTAAAATATCATTTAGGTTTCTAAAAATCCCAAAAAAAATTAACATTGCATCTTTAAACATTTAGAAACATTGTCATACCATCCACACAAATTTCTTTTTGGTTTTGAATCATCTTTGATAATTTTCTTGAATTTAGGGTTCATAAAATACCTATTTTAGAACCCTAACTTCAAGAATTATTTTCTGCCTAGTCAAGAATGGTATGGAAATGGTTCCTTTTTCATTGATCTTCATTTGACATGTAGTTTCTAGCATAAATTTTGTCACAAATTTCTTCTGTATTTTTGAATTGATTTGCATTTTTTCCCTTTAGGTACTTTAAAACCCTATATAACTTAGAAAAATCATAACTTTCATTAGGTTAAGAGTTAGGTCTTCTCCTTTGGGGTGTGATATCATATGGGGTTAGGGTTATTTTGATTGCATTTTTAATTTTTTATCTTGTCATTTGCTTCTGTTTTTGATTTTTGCATCTCATGTTGCATGAAAACCCTAATTTCTCATCTTCCTTTGCATACATCTTGCATATGCTTGCATTCTTGAACTTGCCATGACATTTTATGCATTCACATGACACATAAGACATCTTAGGACACATTAGACTCATGCTTGATCATTTCCTCATCCATTTGCCATGTTATGCATTCATTACATTCCATGAACATTCATGAACTTTCATGCCTCTTTTATGCTTCATTTGCATTCTCATCACTTGTATGATCATCCATTGCACATGACATACATTTGAATCACCTCTTAGCATCATTTACATCATGAACATGCTTCTGGTTTTAGTTTGCATCCTTGCATACATTTCATTTCATTTCCTTATGCTAACTTTTCAGGTGGTAAGTATTTTGAGAAGTGAATTTGCCTTCACTTCTCTTCTCATCTCTTCTTTTATGCATCCTTGCTGCATTTTGTATTTGTCTTAGAGTGAGCTTTCACATTCATGTTCTCCATCCACTTTCTTTCTTCAAGTAACTTATCTTCTTAAATGGAGTAAGTTAACTTGCTTCTTCTGCTTCTCCTCCTTCCATCTTGCTTTCTCCTTGGTGGTTTTTCTTGAAGATCTCTTGCAAGCCTCATAAACCATAAGAACACCCAAGCATGATAAAAATTAGGGTTTGATTAGTCCCCCATTAGTTTTACCTTTGTGTCATCTTTTGTGTCTCTCCTCTCATCTCATAATCAGAAATTAAACCTTTAAGGTTTTAAGGCTTTGTGATTAGGGTTATGTTTGCATCCTTCTCTTAGGATGGAGTGTATAACTTTAATCCTAAGTGTTAAACTCTTAATGTGATTAAATATCTTAATCATTCCATCTAATAATCACTAAGACAATAAACTTGTAACTTGGGCCTTGCATTAGGGTTCTAATTCTTCCTTAAATGGTTAAGAAGGACTAACCCTAGTGTTAATGGACAAGTCCCCTTCAAGTTGTCTTACAAACCATAAAATTCATTTCTTAACTTTACCATTAACTATAATCCACTTTAATAAAGGCTTGTTTTGTCATGAGGTTAATCCCTAATCATGGATTAAGTTGGGGTATCTTCCTCAGCTTAAATGCTCTCATCTATTATCCTTCTATTAGGATGGTGTAATGAGTCCATTAAATCCTTGATTATGGCTTAAACTCGTTACTTAACACTAAACAAAAACTCCAAAGAACATCTAAATAATCACAAGTAGGTTAATGATCTTAACCCTACATCATGGTGATTAAGTGTGAGGTACTTACTTCATACTTAAGGTATTCTCATTACCCCTAATCAGAGGGAGGATGTGATGAGTTTACTAACCTTTGATTTAGGCTTAAGCTCATTAACTTATGACAAACAAAAAGCAATAAAAGATTGAAAACATCAAAAACAAACAATAATATTCTCCTCCGGGATTCTTTTCTCACCTCATTCACTCACAAACGAGAACTCGCTTCTTCCGTCTAGTGCAAGACAGTTAGCACCTGAGCCAGACAGGTCATACACTTGAGCATAGACAAGCAAGCAGTTCATCAGTCAATTTATCTTTCAGTCTCTTTGAGTCAAACTACGGTGTTCTGACTTCCTCATTGCACGAGAGGATACGCAGGCATAACTTAACTGTTATCGAACAAAAGTCTATGTATAATCCCCCTCTTCCAGCATTATTCTTTAGGCCTCATTCCTGAGCAATTTCACTTCACATCTCTTTTGCACTGACACTTGTACATTCTTTTTCCAGCTCTTGCACACAGATAGCACTAACACTACCCCTTTAAAAACAATCCTTCAAGCGTGGATCCCGTCGAGTACTACGGACAATCTGGGTGCTAATACCTTCCCAGGTTGTAACCAACCCCCTTTCTCAGTTTCTCTGGTTCGCGACCGTCTTGTCCATCCTTTTCCAGGCTTATGCAGCATTACCTTTCCTTCGGGATAAAAATGCCTAGCTGGCGACTCTTTTCAGTTCATTTCATTTCTCCTCTCATCGACCGTTCGCGCTTGTACAGGGATGCAAATCTTCGGGAGCGACAGCTTGGCGACTCTGCTGGGGAAACCCTTATACTGCAACCAGGGCTTCTGGTTCTTTTTGTGGGTTCCTCCTAGCGCTTGTTTGATTAGTGTTTACGGGGGTGTTATGTGCTAATTATGTTTATTTATTTTCTTTATTTATTGCTTTATGTACAACTTTATTTATTGCTTTTCTTTATAGTTTTATGCATATTCATACTGTCATTGCTGGATCTGGCTTCTGTTTTGGTGGGTGGGGTTTCATTGAGATATTAAGGTCCTATACCTGGAACCTAAGTGACACCTAGGCTAGAGTGGCTTCATATTCTTTCCCATTCCATTTCGGTCTGGTGCGGGAATATGAAACACAGTTCAAATGTGGGTTTCCTCTTGAGAACTCTGTGCTGCAGATTTCCTGTAGTGCTAGGGCTATCTGGGTAGCCTGCTAAGTCTGGATGACCTTTATTTTGACCTTCAGAATCTGGGGAGAATTAGAGGAGGATCTTTTATGGTTATTGTAAACACTGTACCTCCGGGTTAGAAGTGTTTACACTTCTCATAACTGATCCAAGTTTGAGGATCTTTGTTCTAGAACATTACTTGTGAGGGGGTTGGGTTGTTTACAGGTTTGCAGGAACCCTTGGCCACATCATACCCTGTTATTGTATTGTTTAAGAACACTTCACTTTGAACAGTTCTTGTGATTAACCCTGGACATGTGACTCTTTATTTGAGTCCCCCACCCTGGTTACAGGATTTCTGAGCCTCCATCCGGACCTTTGAACATACATGGACCTTATACCAAGACAGATAATCATATCCAGCTCTTGATCACAAACCCTTGCATATCATTTGCATATATCATCATTGCATCATTTAACATTTGTTTATTGGTTTTTCAGGGTATCCACCTCATTTTATTTGGTTTGGTTTTGACCCCTTCTACTGCTTAGACCTCTGCTTCAGTTACCTTCTTCAGCATTTGCTTCAGCTATCTCCTTCAGTACCTCCATCAGTCTGTTAGAGACTCACCTGCATCAGTCTACCAGAGACTCACCTCCAGCTTTTCAGCCTGTGGTCTTCATCAGCATTTGTCTTCAGTTTCTTTATCAGCACTCATGGATGTTCCAAGAAAGAGCAACATATCTTACCACTTCTTTGAGCCCAGTGTGACTGGTATCAGGCAGGTCCAGTCCCTTATCACACCTGACCACATCCCACTATTTAGAGAACACTATGGGGGTATTTTGGACATGGTTATGGATCTTGATTCATCTCAGAGGAGCATGATTCACACATGCTTGCAGCTTTATGACCCTCCACTCAGATGCTTCACCTTTCCTGATTTCCAGATGGGGCCTCTGTTGGAAGAGTTTTCCTTGTTGATTGGAGTGCCTATCAGAAGAGGGATCCCCTTCAACCCATAGATGACTGCTCCCAGAAGTGAAGAGATAGCTAAGGCAGTGCATTTGGAGCCTGCCCTCATTGAGCAAAACTTGACAACAAAAGCTGGGGTTTCTGGCTTACATCTGGATTTCTTGATTTCTCAGGCCACCCTGAAGGCTGCAGTGGGAGAATGGAAGGCAGTCTGTGCACTTTTAGCCCTCAGTATATATGGGGTTATATTGTTTGCAGATGAGCCCAAATTTGTGAGCAAGAATGTCATCCACTTGTTCTTGTTGGGGAACCCAGTGCCTACATTGCTAGGGGATTTTTACTACTCCATCCACCAGAGAAATGAAAAGCAAAGAGGGAAGTTAGTCAGATGATGTGCTCCTTTGTTCTACTCTTGGCTGCTCAGACACTTGCCTAAATCAGATGCCTTCTTGAATCCACATCAGTAGAAGAATTGGGCCAAGAGGTTCATTGCCCTAACATCAGATGATATCAGATGGTGCACCCAGAGCACCAAAGGCAAAGACATTATTACCAGCTGTGGGCAGTACCCTAATGTGCCTCTGATAGGAGTAAAAGGTTGCATCAACTACAACCCTTTACTGTTTAAGAGACAATTGGGATATGCCTTGGTTCATCCTCCTAGAGGACAAGATTTGGCTGAGACCCTATACTGTGAAGCTCAACCTAACTCAGCTGTTGTCAGACAAGCTGCCTGGGCTTGGGACAACATCCAGACCAAAGGGACATCTATCCTTGGAAGGTGCAACAACATTGCTTCAGCCCAGTACTCTGACTGGTCCCATACTAGAGCTCAGATCACCAGGATGCCTTTCACCTTGGAAGACACACCTGGACCTTCTACAATACAGCCTGCAACAACTGTTAGCCTGGAGGAATTTGAAAATCTGAAAGAGAGGAATAATCAGCTATCTGAAGCCCTGAAGAAGACTCTCTGGGAGATAAATGACAGTCGTCTGGACATCGAGAGATTGGAAAGACTCAAGACTAGGCATCTGACCAAGATTGAGAGGATAGATGACTATATCAGGAAGGCAAGAGTCGGGGAGTTGATTCTGAAGAATTCTTGTAAAGAGGCCAACATTCAGAAGGCTAGGGCTGAACATTATCTGGAAGAAAGCCAGGCTAGGTGGATCAGGATCACCAAAGCCCGTGCACAAGAAGACCAGAGGACTCAAGCCAAGATTGAGCAGCTGGAGGCCAATGAGAAGAAGCAGCAAGAAGCTTTGTTGGCAGCGCAGAAGGAGATATCTGAACTGAAACTCCGGGCGGGGTTGAAGAGATCCAAGGATCAGGACAGGCATAAGAAACTGACCAGTGCCATTGCTACCAGGAACCTCCTCATCAGGACTATTACAGAGCACCCAGCTGGTCCAGTGAGGGAGGCCCTCCTGAAGGAGGTTAGGGAGGATGACTTTGGATTGGATGTCTGATCCTTTTGCTTGTATTTCTCTCTTTTGATGTATTCTTTTGATTGTTATATTTTTGACCCACCATGGGCATGTATTGTAAACAGACTATGTATCTTCATCATTTTTTAATATATCAGTTTGTTTTATTTTGGTGGGCTTTCTCTCAACATCATCAAGCATTTCCTCGAGGTCTAGAAAGGTCAAAACCAAGAACCAAACCGGATACCCTTGGAAGACAAATAAGCATATTGCATTGCATACATTTTCTTTGCTTTGTAGGTTTTGTTTGTTATTTTGTTTCTCACTTTGTTGTGGTTTTAGGAAACATTGCTCGTCGCAGAGTGTTCCCTGTCAACCGAACACACCGGTACCCAACGCGAAACAACCTTCCAGGCATTCAGATGGATCAGGTACAGCAGGACCTGAATGAAGTAAGAAATCAAATGGCAAACGAAAGGGTTGAGATGAGAAATCAAATGACCCAGTTTATGGCTGTGATGACTGGCTTAGCTTAAAGCCAGGAAAGGATGAGAGAGCTGGTGGAAAGGCAGACACCTGAAGAGCCTCACCCTGGAACAGGAGGAACCAGCAATAATGAACGCGGGCAGCCTCGCATCGACCTACCAGAGTTCGGACCCCATTTGAACCCAGATGTTAATATCCCAAGGAATACTCAAGGAAACACTGCTGTAGGCAGGATCTAGCAAGAAGATCCTCAGGAGGAACAGTTCACAGTTATTGGGGTTGGGGATGACGTATATGACAGAAGGCTGGATGAGATTGCTGAAAAGCTGAGGTCTTTGGAATCCCAGAATGCTTTAGGCTTTGACGTAATGGATATGGGGCTGGTAGATGGGGTGAGGATTCCCCACAAATTCAAACCCCCATGCTTTGAAAAATATAATGGTACCTCCTGCCCGCGTACTCATCTGCAGTCTTTCTTGGGGAGGCTCAAAGCTTATACCATGGACGAGAAGTTATGGATGTTCTATTTTGAGGACAGCCTGACTGGAGCATCAAGAGAATGGTATTCGCATCTGACCAGGGCCACTATAAGATGTTGGAAAGACTTGGCCGAAGCCTTCATCCGGCAATACCAGTACAACCTAGACATGGCTCCCAATAGAACCCTTCTAATGGGCATGTCTCAGTCTTCAAGGGAAAGCTTTCGGGATTATGCTCAGAGGTGGAGACAGCTTGCTGCTGCTGTCCAGCCACCCATGTCTGAAAGAGAAATGGCTGACATGTTTATGAACACTTTGCAGGGAACTTATATTGACCGACTAGTTGCATTCTCCTCCACCAGTTTCACTGATGTAGTCATAGTTGGGGAGAGAATAGAAAGTCTTCTGAAGATGGGAAAAATCTCCGACAATGGTGCAAGTTCCTCCAACAACCCCAGAAAACCTTTTTCAAGACCCCGAAGGGCGGGTGAAACAAATGCTATTCATGCAGGTAGGGGAAGACCCCAGTATTCTCACAGATCAGTAGCATTCGTTACTATCCTGGCTCCAGTTCCACAGCAACCACTTTTTCCTCAACAACAGCAACAACAACATCACTATCAGCAACAATCTCATTTTCCGCAATACAGAACGTACAGCAATAATAACAACAGCCAACAGCAGCGCCCCTTTCAATAGAGGCCATCTCAGGCAAATAGGGTGATTGACCCCATTCCTATGCATTATGCCGCTCTACTGCCACAACTCCTGAAGCTTAACCTGGTTGAGTTAAGGACGTTGGCTCCACCAGATCCTCTCAATCTCCCGAAGAATTATGATGCTAGTGTCAGGTGTGCTTTCCACTCCAACGCACCTGGTCACAATACCGAGAAATGTAGAGCCTTACAAATGAAGGTTCAAGATTTGGTCGAATCCAAAGCTCTCAATTTCGCACCTCCTCCAAATGTTAACAGAAATCCTATGCCTAATCATAGTGGGCCCAGGATTAATGCCATAGAAGAGGACCAACCATCTGCACTGATTGACAATGTTGCATAGGTTAGGACACCGTTGGCAGAAGTCAAGGCTCAACTCTTAAGATGCCAGGTGTTCCCAGGCTGTGAGGCCTGCTGCGAATCGTGCAAGACTGCTATTAATGGTTGCGAGAGGCTAAGGCTTGGCATAGATGGCCTTATCAGAGATGGAATTTTGCAAATTACCACAACGGTTCCTACAACATCAACAACTCCTTCTTCAGCAATAGATCCTCCTACAACATCAGCAAATCTTTCTTTGGCAACAACAGATCCTCCTACAACAGCAACAACTATCATTCCCACTGATTCATCCACAACTCCAGCAATCATTCCTTCCATTATTTCAACAAACCAAAGTTCAGCAACACTTACTTCTACAACATCAACACCCATCTTATCAACGGAAACACCTACAACACCAGCAAACACTAATGAAGATGTCTCAACGGTCACGATCTATTATGACCTGACAAATGTCCATCCCAACGACAATTTTCAACAACAAACTGCAACACCTACTGTCAGATCTCCAGTCACAATCTACTATGACCCGCATACCATCATAGTTCCTTCTGCTGCAGCAATCAGTCTGGTCACCATTACGGTACCTGGACCCGTTCCTTATGAACGCAGTAATGCCATACCTTAGCACTACAACTCTGATCTCTACTACGACGGAAAGAAGATCACTCTAGATTCATCAACCTCTTCACCACAAGTTGACAATGTTGGGGGAGGCGGAGGCTTCACCAGAAGCGGACGCCTTTTTGCCTCACAAACACTGAGACCCAATGCTGAAGCAGAAGTTGCTGCTAAAGCAAAAGGGAAGAATGTGGTACTTGAAGAGCCAACTGTTAAAGAAACTCCGAAGATGTCTTTTGAGCAAGAGGTGGACGAGTTCATGAGAATAATCAAAAAGAGTGATTACAAAGTGGTGGACCAGCTTCATCAGACACCTTCCAAAATCTTTATATTATCATTGTTAATGTGTTCCGAAGCCCATAGGAATGCACTGTTGAGGGTCCTGCACGCAGCCTACGTGCCGGAAGAGATTACGGTTAATCAGCTGGAAACGGTGGTTGCCAATGTTAACACCAGTCATGGACTGGGCTTCACCGATGTTGATAATGACGGAGGGGCGCAATCATAACAAGGCTTTACATATCACCTTAGAATGCAAATGTGTTGTTCTTTCTCATGTGCTGATAGACATTGGGTCCTCGCTCAATGTCCTCCCAAAGAAAGCCTTGGTGAAGTTGGAATATGATGGTTTGGCTTTGCGTCTAAGTAACTTGGTGGTGAGAGCGTTTGACGGCTCTAAGAGATCAGTGCTTGGAGAAATTGATTTACCTGTGATGATTGGCCCACAAATCTTTAAAACTACTTTCTTCGTGATGGACATACAGCTGGCCTACAGCTGTCTGTTGGGTAGACCCTGGATTCACGCCGCTGGCGCTGTTACATTTACCCTTCACCAGAAATTAAAATTTGAGTGGGAAGGCTAGATCATCACAATCTGCGGGGAGGAAGACATTTTCGTTATCCAGCTGGCTACTTACAAGTATATAGAGATGGATGGGGAGATCCATGAGACTATGAGTCAGGGATTTGAGGCCCTTAATATCAATGAAGCAACTGTTGTGTCTGGAACTTCCATCACTTCATATCAGTAAGCCCGGAAGGTTGTTGAAGAGGGTACCGCTCAAGGCTGGGGCGAGCTGCTTCCAATAGAAGAGAAAGAAGACAGATTCGGGATGGGTTACAGACCAACTCGACAAGATCAACCGGAGGCTGCAACGGAGCCCAAATTTGTCAGCGGGGGAATGCTTACCCTGGATGCTGTGAACAGTCTGGAAGACGAGGAAGAAGACGACCGCAACCTGGAAAACTGGATACGTCCAAGGATCCCGGGGAACCAAGTCTCTAACTGGTCTTCCCAGGAAATTATAAGAGTTACTCCTGCAGAGTAATTATTATTTCCTGTCTTTTAAGCATGCATCAAGTCCTGCATCTTTCCCAAGGTGTCAGGACTCATTTTGTAATGGGGCCATCTTGTATTTTGTGCAAATGATTAATTAATGAATATCAGGACATCCTTTGCAAACAAGTCTCTCTTTTTTTCGCTCACTGTTTTTCATTTTTTCACTTTTGTACAAAAACAATAAAATGGCAATGTTTTAAAAATAATAACTTCATTTTCACTTTTTCTAAACAAGATAAAACTGATCACTAAAATGAACCAATCTAAACCCTTGCAGAGAGTGCCCTCCAGACTGCACCGACAACGATACTGCTATGACTTCGTATGACTTCGACAATCCAATTAATCAAGCCGATGAAGGGGTTGAAGAAGATTATGAACTACCTGAAGAGGTAGCCAGGTTGTTAAGGCAAGAGGAAAAGGTTATCACTCCTCATCAGAAGGAAGTTGAGACGGTTAATCTTGGTACCGAAGAAGACTTGAAAGAAGTGAAGATCGGGGCCCGTTTGCAAGATTCAGTGAAGGAACAACTTATTGACATGCTTCGAGAGTACGTTGATGTCTTTGCTTGGTCCTATCAAGACATGCCAGGTCTGGATACCGAAATTGTTATGCACAAGCTTCCCCTAAAAGAAGACTGCCCTCCAGTAAAACAGAAGTTGCGCCGTACTCGTCCAGATATGGCCATGAAGATAAAAGAAGAGGTACAAAAATAGTGGGACGCCGGTTTCCTTGTTGTAACTAGTTACCCGCCGTGGGTTGCTAATATCGTACAATTGCCTAAAAAGGATGGCAAAGTACGGATGTGTGTGGACTACCGGGATCTGAACAGAGCTAACCCGAAAGATGACTTCCCATTACCTCACATTGATGTATTGGTCGACAACACAGCTCAGTTCTCGGTATTCTCCTTCATGGACGTATTCTCCGGGTATAATCAGATAAAGATGTCACCTGAAGACATGGAGAAGACTACTTTCATTACACCCTGGGGCACATTCTGTTATAAGGTAATGCCTTTTGGATTGAAGAATGTCGGGGCAACTTATCAACGAGCTATGGTGACATTATTCCACGATATGATCCAACAAAAATTGAATGTTATGTGGATGACATGATTGCCAAGTCCCTCACCGAAGAAGACCATCTGGTAAATCTGCTGAAGTTGTTCAAGCGTCTAAGAAAGTATCAGCTAAAGCTAAACCCCAACAAATGCATATTCGGGGTACGTTCCGGTAAGCTGTTGGGATTCATTGTAAGTGAAAAAGGAATTGAAGTTGATCCTGACAAAGTCAAAGCCATTCAAGAGATGCCTGCACCTAAGACATAAAAAGAAGTTCGAGGGTTCCTAGGTAGATTGAACTACATTTCAAGGTTCATATCTCATCTTACAGCAACCTGTGAGCCCCTGTTCAAATTGTTAAGAAAGGAACAAACGGTCAGGTGGAATGAAGACTGCCAGAAGGCTTTTGACAAAATCAAGGAATACTTACAAGAACCTCAAATTCTTATGCCTCCAGTTGAAGGAAGACCTCTAATAATGTACTTGACAGTATTAGAAGAATCAATGGGGTGTGTGCTGGGCCAGCATAACGAGTCTGGTCGAAAATAGTATGCAATATACTACCTAAGCAAAAAGTTTACCGACTGTGAACAACGTTATTCACTGCTCGAGAAAACTTGTTGTGCTTTAGCGTGGGCTGCTCGCCGACTAAGGCAGTATATGTTGACTCACACTACCTTATTGATCTCAAAGATGGATCCAGTTAAGTACATATTTGAGAAGCCAGCACTTACCGGAAGGGTTGCAAGATGGCAAATGATTCTGACAGAATATGACATTCAATACACATCTCAAAAAGCCATCAAAGGCAGTGTACTGTCTGACTATCTAGCTGAGCAACCCATTGATGATTACCAGCCCATGAGATTTGACTTCCCCGATGAAGACATCATGTACTTAAAAGCAAAAGATCACGAAGAGCCTGTTCACACTGAAGGGCCTGGCCCAGAAGAAGAATGGACTATGATGTTTGATGGGGTTGTCAACATGAATGGTCATGGAGTTGGTGCAGTACTTATTACACCTAAAGGAGTTCACATGCCTTTCTTGGTAAAACTCACCTTTAACTGCACTAACAACGAAGCTGAATATGAAGCTTGTATCATGGGTCTTGAGGAAGCCATTGACCTCAGGATCAAGACTTTAATTGTATTCAGAGATTCAGCTTTGGTAATCAATCAGACCAACAGCAAATGGTACACTCACCAAGAGCATCTGATTCCATACCGTGACTATACGAGGAGATTATTGACTTTCTTCATAACAGTCAAACTTGAGTACATCCCTCGAGATGAGAATCAGTTTGCAGATGCTCTGGCCACCATTTCCTCCATGATCAAAGTTCAAGTTGCCAACTTTGTACCTCGGATTTCAGTATCCAGACTTGACCGACCAGCATATGTTTTCTCTATGGACATTGCTGAAGATGACAAGCTTTGGTTCCATGACATCAAATGCTTCTTAGAGGATCAAACGTACCCACCTGGGGCATCATCCAATGATAATAAGACATTAAGAAGGCTGGCTGGTAGTTTCTTCTTGAATGCCGATGGTTCGTTATATAAGAGGAACTTTGACATGGTGCTTCTCAGGTGTGTTGATAAGACAGAAGCAGACTTGCTGATGCACGAGGTGAATGAAGGATCTTTCGGTACCCATGCTGAAGGACATGCAATGGCTAAGGAATTGCTAAGATCAGGTTACTACTGGATCACAATGGATGCAGACTATTGTGCCTATGCCAGAAAGTTCCACAAATGCCAGATTTATGCAGACAAAGTGCATGTGCCTCCGAATCCGTTGAATGTAATGTCTTCACCCTGGCCCTTTGCCATGTGGGGCATTGACATAATTGGAAAGATCGAGCCGACTGCTTCAAATGGCCACAGATTTATCCTAGTAGCCATTGATTACTTCACCAAGTGGGTTGAAGCAGCTTCGTATGCCAACGTCACCAGGCAAGTGGTAGCCCGATTCCTGAAAAGAGACATCATCTATCGGTATGGAGTACCCGAACGAATCATTACTGATAATGGTTCCAATTTGAACAACAAAATGATGGCAAAACTGTGTCGGGACTTCAAAATCCAACATCACAACTCTTTTCCTTACAGGCCAAAGATGAATGGCGCTGTTGAGGCGGCTAACAAGAACATTAAGAAGATTGTGCAAAAGATGGTGGTCACTTACAAAGACTGGCATGAGATGCTACCATTTGCCTTGCATGGGTATCGTACCTCAATTAGAACGTCCACTGGGGCAACACTGTATCAGCTTGTGTATGGTATGGAGGCAATCCTACCTGTTGAAGTTGAATTACCCTCCCTACGGGTACTGATGGATGTCAAGTTGAATGAAGCAGAATGGGTCCGTTCTCGGTACAATCAACTGAATCTGATCGAAGAGAAGAGACTAGCTGCCATCTGTCATGGGCAGTTATATCATAAAAGAATGAAGAAAGCCTTCGATCAGAAAGTCAGGCTTCGGGAATACCAAGTAGGAGATCTTGTGCTAAAAAGACTCATTCCTCCTCATACAGACCACAGGGGCAAATGGACTCCAAATTACGATGGCCCATTCATAGTAAAGAAGGTTTTCTCTGGTGGAGCACTGATGCTCACTACTATGGATGGAGAAGATTTCTTATCCCCTGTGAATTCAGATGCAGTTAAAAAATACTTCGCATAAATGACCCGTTGGACATAAAAACAGAATGTAAGTCCAGGCAAAAATAGGGCGTCCCAGCGAGTCAAAAACAGAATAAAAGACTCGGGCAAAAATAAGGGAAAAAAATATGTACACCCACTGAGTTGAAAAGCCGCATTGGACAGCTCAGGCAAAAATAGGTATCCTGGTGGATTGAAAACCCGAAAGGGCGATTCACGCAAAATTAGGGAATAAGCGAACAACTGCATTCTGAATTCGTCTGTATCACTTACAACACGACAAGCTTCGAAAGGTTAAAGCATCGGTCATAATCAACCCTCCTTAGAAAGTAAGATGAGAAGAACGTCAAGGTCATACGGGTCATAGCAAAGGGGAGCTCACTAAAGCGCCGCCAACATTGCCAGCACCTTTACTTTTCTCAATTTTCTAACAATCTCTTCATTTCAGGGGATCTGTTTCTATGACTGTATTTGCCAATTCAGGGCACCTAAATTAATAAAATCAGAGTTTTCAGTCACACTTCGTCTTGTACATTTTTGTTTCGTTTGCAAAATTCCAATATTCATGATATGATACTTGCATAAAAAAGGATGTGCCTTTCTAATAAATGCTTGCAGGAAATGTATTTACTCCCAGGAATATCTAAACTCCTATGATGGAATCCGGTAGGGGATGCCTCGGGACACTTGTGTGTTTCTTTGTCTTAACAGGATTGCAGGTATTCAATGCGCGACATGGGGCATGCCAAGCATACTTCCTCCCCTAACAGTATCTGGATTGTTTTTCCCCAGCGAAGTTGTCAAGGCATCACTTCTCCAGCACATCTTCTTCAAGCAGCATCAGTAAATGCTCATTTCCCCAGCTGAGTTGTCAAGTCTCCTCATCCTCAGCAGGATCTTCAAAAAAACCTCTAGGAGGATCGTTCATTGATCTTTCCTCCCCCGGAGTGCCGAATCTCTCAGCAAAAGACAGGGAACCATCTCCCCACAGAGCTCCAGCCTCTCCCAGAAGAGCCATGTCTGAAATTCCCACACAACAAAGTGACGGAAGCTTTCTCATCCCCAACTGGATTATCTCCTAACCAGATAGGTCTATCAGTGATCTAATCCCCAAGAAGAATCACATATCTTACCAGATCTGCCAATAATCTTACCCCCAGCTGGGATATCACTTCAAGCAGATCGGCCAGAGATCTTCACAGCAGCAGGATCTGAATCCCAGATCGGTTTCTTTTGCATAATCATAGCATTCACATCATAAATCACCAAAATATGCATAGCATTCCGTCTAATATGGAGCATTACGGCAAAAATCAAACATATTGCATGATCACAAGCCAGTTTCAAACCGGTCACCTGTAAATACCAACAATATCTCATCAGCAAAATACAAAACACCTCTCAATTTCTCCAACAGAAAGCCAAAGCGTCCCCTTTGCACTCTTCAACATAGAATACATGTTTATATATACGCTCTTTCGACACCCGTCCGTGTCATATCAATCCCCTGCAGATATAAACCACAAACAGGAACTTATATACTCTTTTGACACTCGTCCGTGTCACCTTTCCCCAACATGGTTACCCAAACACTTATTGCAAACCAATCACTTATTATAATACACTCTTATTGACACCCATTTGTCTCATCATATCCCCATAAATTTCCTGAATACCTTTTACACTCATAAGTTCATAACTTATACGCTTTCTCTTCTGACACTCGTCCGTGTCACCTTTCCAGCAAGTTGAACACTCGTCCGTGTCTTGCTCATACTTCACAATGCTTGTTTTTACTCATACAGATACTCTTCCGTATCTCGTATATACACTTATTCCCCACAGATTCGACACTTGTCTGTGTTCTTTGTTAACCAGTTGGTACTCGTTCGTACCATCATCTTTAAACATGAGTCAGCGTTTGTTTCTACCGATACTCGTCCGTATCACGATCTTAAGGATGCTCGTCCGCATCTTTAATCTATACACATTGCCAAACACTGATACCTTTATTTCTTAAGTGTAAGCACTCGTTCGTGTTTACCATTCCCCAGTGAAGTAACTTTTCTTCTATCTGACATTCGTCCTGTGTCATGATACTTTCGGCAGCCGTACCCTGCCAGGTGATCGTCATTCACCTATGGATGATCGTCCCTCATCCTTTCCCTAGTGGAGTCCCCTTTATTGGAACCCCTTTCTATCCGGCATTCGTCCTATGTCGTGATATTTAGCAGTCGTCCCCTGCTAGGTGATCGTCCTTCACCTTTTTGATGATCGTCCTTCATCATCTTATCTGATGGTCCTCCCCATCGTTGATCTTGTTATCTGACATTCGTCCTATGTCAGGATAAACCCCGAGAGCAGTCGTACCCTGCTAGGTGATCGTCCTTCACCTCTTGATGATCGTGCTTCATCATGCTTATCCGATGGCCGTCCCCATCGTCGACCTTTTTCTATCCGACATTCGTCCTATGTCGTGGTAAAGAGCAGCCGTCCCCTACTAGGTGATCGTCCTTCACCTTTGATGACCGTCCCTCATCATTTATTTTCATTTATTCTTTGAACCGATGGTCGTCCCCATTGTTGTTTACTTTACCTTTGCAAACCTGATGGTCGTCCCCATCACTGCCTTTACTTTAATCCCCAAAGAACCTTGTTACTTTACCCGATGGTCTTCCCCGTCGTGGTTTCTTTATTTCCCCAGCATGTTGGTCGTCCCCGTCATCGCTTTATCCCCAGCAGTCGTCCTCTGCTCGGTGGTCGTCCTCCATTGCCCACACTTTATAATCATACTATACTTTCTTTTACAATTTATATCCCTTTTCTTCTCCTCCCCAGTGAGTGCAAATTTTGGATTGTCTTTGGTATTCAACCACAAGTTATCTTGTTTGCCTGTAAGTCGCCGCTTACATCCTGCACATCTAACTCATGTTTGAATAGGGGCAGCTGTAAACACCCCAAATTTGCCCTCACTAAGTTAACACCATTGGCTTGTGATCTTTCATATTTGCATTAGTTTAAACATATCATATCATATTACATTTTTATTTCACTACATTAGTTCAAGTTCATCTGCATCTAGGGTTTGTGATCTGAGCAATCCAAAGGATCACCTGAGCCACTCCAAAGGCCATCAATCATCTCAAGAGGGTCCATGTATGTTCAATCATCATATTATATCCTTCAAAGATCAAGGAAGTCAAAGAATCACAAAAACTGGCAAAGCATGGAAGTAGAGCTAGGGTTTAACTGCACAGATGACCTGAAATTAGGGTTTTGGTTTCAGAGGCCATAACTCCAAATTTTTTGGTCATTCTTGTTTCTAATGGTATCAATATGTTATAAGGATCATGTGTACCAAGTTTGATGAAGAAATTCATTGTGGAAGTCATCTGTTCATTGGGTAACTTCTTGAGCAAGTCAGAGCAAAATCAGGGCATCTGAGGCCCCCAACAATGGAACCAAAATGGATTTTTCATCAAATTGAAGATATATGATCTTTATTTGATCATTGAAGTTCTTAGAAGTTCACAAAATTGAAGAAAAGTGAACTAAACCAAAAGTTGTCAATAATGGAAATGACTTGTAATGTAAACTTTCCATTTTGGGAAAGTTTTTCAACCTCATCTTTCTCAACCAAAAATGCTTCAAATGAAAAATTGTTGGTCATGAAAGTTGTAGATTGGATCATTCCCTTTTCAAAAAGTACAAGAACAAGATCTAATTCATTTTAGAACTCAAGATATGGCTTGTCAAAGTTGTCAAAAATCCCATAATTTTCAAGAATGCACCAAAAGGGATTCTTTGCAAAACCACTTGTCAAGGCTTTTTGTGACTTCAAGCACACTTCAATGTATCATAACATCATAGTGCATTGCCGTTAGATCAGAATTGCCCAAAGAATTGCAAAATTTCATGCCTTGAACATCAGGAATTCTCAAAGGGGCCAAGACTTCACATAATTGCAAAACACCCCATAACTTTGCTTCAACTTGCTAAATTGCCTCAAGATTGATTTTGTGGACATCCTTGAACTCAGCTGCACATGGACATGCCAAAAAGCCAGTTGCATCCTTTCCCATACCTCAAGTACAAGAAATGTTGACTTTGTGCAAATTCACCCATAGCAATCACAACAGTCCACCACCCACTCTCTGCCCAATCCAGACACTACAAGCATGCCTCAAGGATCATTTTTCACAACACACACAAGCTAAAAACCTCCAAGAACTCAGCATTGCAAAAAACACTCCCTCTTGCATTTTCCTACGAAACTCCCAGCTCACTCACTCAATCTTCAAACCAATTCCACCATTCATCTCAAAATAATCCCCTGATCACAAACCAACCATTAAAACAACCAAAAACACCCCATACACCAAACACGATTTCTGACCAGTTGGATTGCTACCACTCAAACCAGCCATTCTCAAAGTTTTCCAAGCATTGCAACTTCTTCAGGGAGGTCATTAGAGCCATTTTGCACCAAGGAAGTGGCCAGAAAGCTCAAGCGTGAAAGGCTTCATCTCAGGTAGTCATCTGAATTCATTTTTCCAGAACTTCTTTTTTATGTTACAATATGAAAAAGCATGCTTCGCTGATCACTCTGAGCTCTGAATTTTCGAAAATGGTGTAGAAATGAGTATGTACTGAATCTCTGAAATTTTTGCCATTTTTATGTTTCTCTTCGAATCTTGTTGTTCAGCCATTATAAATTTGATTTAAGTGTGGATTTGAGCTTAGGAGAGTGAGAGGGTTTGATCTGGAGCTTTAGAGCTCCAGAAATGACCTAGGGAGAGAGTTGGAAGTTTTCAGGGGAGGGTGTCACTGGAGAAGACGACCGGAGCTCTTCTCCGGTGACCTGAAAGTCATTAAATGTTCTAATTAGGTTTAGGGTTTTGTTTGAACGTAGGTCGTTGATTTGAGTTTCCCACGTGAGATGAGTGGCTAGGATTTGTTCATTAACTTTTAATTAGGGTTTAATAATTAATTAATTAGGATTAATGAAATTTGAATATGGACCATAGGATCTAGCGCGCAGTCAACCCTGGAAACCCCCAAAACCAATCTCAACCGCTGGATCATCATACTTCTGTTTATTTCATTTTTTATTTCAATTTTTTCTATTTGTTTTGTACATTTTATTAAAAATAGTTAGAAAATTCCAAAAATAATTTTACTCTGCATTTTTATTTCAAATAATTTTCTTAATCCAAAAATATTTTTATTTTTCACATTAAAAAATCATTTTTAAAACATTTAAATGTTTATTTTAATTAATTAATGAGAATTAATTAATTAAAATATCATTTAGGTTTCTAAAAATCCCAAAACAAATTCACATTGCATCTTTAAACATTTAGAAACATTGTCATACCATCCACACAAATTTCTTTTTGGTTTTGAATCATCTTTGATAATCTTCTTGAATTTAGGGTTCATAAAATTCCTATTTTAGAACCCTAACTTCAAGAATTATTTTCTGCCTAGTCAAGAATGGTATGACAATGGTTCCTTTTCCATTGATCTTCATTTGACATGTAGTTTCTAGCATAATTTTGTCACAAATTTCTTCTGTATTTTTGAATTGATTTGCATTTTTTCCCTTTAGGTGCTTTAAAACCCTAGATAACTTAGAAAAATCATAACTTTCATTAGGTTAAGAGTTAGGTCTTCTCCTTTGGGGTGTGATATCATATGGGGTTAGGGTTCTTTTGATTGCATTTTTAATTTTTTATCTTGTCATTTGCTTCTGTTTTTGAGTTTTTCATCTCATATTGCATGAAAACCCTAATTTATCATCTTCCTTTGCATACATCTTGCATATGCTTGCATTCATGAACTTTCCATGACATTTTATGCATTCACATGACACATAAGACATATTAGGACACATTAGACTCATGCTTGATAATTTCCTCTACCATTTTCCATGTTATGCATTCATTACATTCCATTAACATTCATGAACTTTCATGCCTCTTTTATGCTTCATTTGCATTCTCATCACTTGTATGATCATCCATTGCACATGACATACATTTGCATCATATCTTAGCATCATTTACATCATGAACATGCTTCTGGTTTTGGTTTGCATCCTTGCATACATTTCATTTCATTTCCTTATGCTAACTTTTCAGGTGGTAAGTATTTTGAAAAGTGAATTTGCCTTCACTTCTCACTTCTCTTCTCATCTCTTCTTTTATGAATCCTTGCTGCATTTTGTATTTGTCTTAGAGTGAGCTTGCTCATTAATGTTCTCCATCCACTTTCTTTCTTCAAGTAACTTATCTTCTTAAATGGAGTAAGTTAACTTGCTTCTTCTGCTTCTCCTCCTTCCATCTTGCTTTCTCCTTGGTGGTTTTTCTTGAAGATCTATTGCAAGCCTCATAAACCCTAGGAACACCCAAGCATGATAACAATTATGGTTTGATTAGTCCCCCATTAGTTTTACCTTTGTGTCATCTTTTGTGTCTCTCCTCTCATCTCATAATCAGAAATTAAACCTTTAAGGTTTTAAGGCTTTGTGATTAGGGTTATGCCTTTATCCTTCTCTTAGGATGGAGTGTATAACTTTAATCCTAAGTGTTAAACCCTTAATGTGCTTAAATCTCTTAATCAATCCATCTAATAATCACTAAGATAATAAACTTGTAACTTGGGCCTTGCATTAGGGTTCTAATTCTTCCTTAAATGGTTAAGAAGGACTAACCCTAGTGTTAATGGACAAGTCCCCCTCAAGTTGTCTTACAAACCATAAAATTCATTTCTTAACTTTACCATTAACTAAAATCCACTTTAATAAAGGCTTGTTTTGTCATGAGGTTAATCCCTAATCATGGATTAAGTTGGGGTATCTTCCTCACCTTAAATGCTCTCATCTATTATCCTTCTATTAGGATGGTGTAATGAGTCCATTAATTCCTTGATTATGGCTTAAACTCATTACTTAACACTAAACAAAAACTCCAAAAAACATCTAAATAATCACAAGTAGGTTAATGATCTTAACCCTACATTATGGTGATTAAGTGTGAGGTACTTACTTCATACTTAAGGTATTCTCATTACCCCTAATCATAGGGAGGATGTGATGAGTTTACTAACCTTTGATTTAGGCTTAAGCTCATTAACTCATGACAAACAAAAAGCAATAAAAGATTGAAAACATCAAAAACAAATAATAATCGTCTCCTCCGGGATTCTTTTCTCACCTCATTCACTCACTAACGAGAACTCGCTTCTTCCGTCTAGTGCAAGACAGTTAGCACCTGAGTCAGACAGGTCATACACTTGAGCATAGACAAGCAAGCAGTTCATCAGTCAATTTATCTTTCAGTCTCTTTGAGTCGAACTACGGTGTTCTGACTTCCTCATTGCACGAGAGGATACGTAGGCATAACTTAACTGTTATCGAACAAAAGTCTTTGTATAATCCCCCTTTTCCAGCATTATTCTTTAGGCCTCATTCCTGAGCAATTTCACTTCACATATCTTTTGCACTGAGACTTGTAAATTCTTTTTCCAGCTCTTGCACACAGATAGCACTAACACTACCCCTTTAAACACAATCCTTCAAGCGTGGATCTCGTCGAGTACGACGGACAATCTGGGTGCTAATACCTTCCCAGGTTGTAACCAACCCCCTTTCTCAGTTTCTCTGGTTCGCGGCCGTCTTGTCCATCCTTTTCCAGGTTTATGTAGCTTTACCTTTCCTTCGGGATAAAAATGCCTAGCTGGCGACTCTTTTCAGTTCATTTCATTTCTCCTCTCGCCGACCGTTCGCGGTTGTACCGGGATGCAAATCTTCGGGAGCGACACCCTTACACTGTCAAGATAAATATGTGTAGATTTAAGTGAATGTAGGACTGGAGATTCATCACGAAGAAGGGTGGGTACAAACACAATTTGAACCTTTATCCTTTGTTTCATAAACTGCGAACCAGACCATGTTACAACCCTTAAAAGTCCTAATTGAGGCAAGGTTATTCTGAAAAGCATGCTACAGTAAGGTTGCGTAAACTGACTTCAAACAGATCTTTGCAAGTCATTTTGTTTTGTACATATCTTTTCTTTACCTTTCACTTTGAATGTCATAAACCGTCGTGTTTTGACTAGTGATTCATTTGCTTTTCTTCTAACAATGTTTTGTTATTTCAAAAGTTGCATTTTATTTTAAATTACCATGATTGTATAAATGTTTTTGTTTGCAAACTATCTTTTCTATCAAGGAATTTTCAAACAGTTAAGAACTTGGCCAGTGATCCTATCAGGGGAAAGTTCCTTCCATACCATGTTGAGAATCAGGGCAAGGTTGTTGTTCAGTGCAAGTCCATCTCAAAGTTGGTTTATCCAGAAGATTTTACAAGACTTATACTGAGGCAAGCTTCCAAGCGCATCATAAGACAATCATTTTCAGAATCAGTCAAGCTGAAGAAGCGATCAGCTCGTCTACAACAGTCAGCTTATCTGGGTAAATCCATTGGAAGAATCCTTAAGAAACTCTCCATCCTTTCTCCAAGGATCATCAACTTGGTACAATTTATTAGTGTGGCAAAGGTCTGTTCAAAATCAGCATCCTTAGTCCCCGATAAGAATAACAGTGATCTCACAATGTTGAAGAATTAGTCTTCCAATCTTGTCATCTCCACAAAAGAGTCAAACCATGTCGTCAGCATTTGCATTACATGCATTTGATCATACATCATAACAAGTTCATATAATATGCATAACAAGAGTGTTTTATCCTCACTTGCATATGTTGTGTTGCTATCAACACCTTACCTTGTGGTCAAAGTCCAACTTACTTAGCGCATACCAAAACGTTACCTTTCTTTCACTCCAGTGTCATTCCTAGATATATTTTTTCACTCCAGTGTTATTCTTGGGTCTTTGTATTATTCCTCCAGTGTTATTCCTGGGTCTTTGTATTATTCCTCCAGTGTTATTCCTGGTCTTTGTATTATTCCTCCTATGTTATTTCTGGGTCTTTGTATTCTTGTTCCAGTGTTATTTATGGGTCTATATCTTGTTCCTCTAGTGTTATTCCTGGATATTTTATTTCACTGCAGTGCCATTCCTGGATATAGTGATTTGCCTTTACCTTCAGTGCCATTCCTGAAAGTTTTATTTGTATATTCAGTGTCATTCCTGAATATAGTGATTTGCCTTTACCTTCAGTGTCATTCCTGAAATGTTTATCTGTATATTCAGTTCCATTCCTGGATATAGTTATTTTCCTTTACCTTCAATGTCATTCCTGAAAGTTTTATATGTATATTTAGTGTCATTCTTGAATATAGTGATTTGCCTTTACCTTCAGTGTCATTCCTGAAAATCATTGCTAACCTTATCCAATGCAATTCTTAGATATTGTGTCCCTTGTCTAAGCTATGATTGGATGTCTTGCCTTTTGTTCAAATCCATGATTGAAAATCTCTTACTTTACATTCGTCCAATACAATCCATGGATGTTGTTCCTCTTAGTCATCCAATACAATCCATGGATGTCAGTTTTTATTCCACCTCGTCCAATCCAATTCGTGGACGTTGTTTCTTCTTTGTTACTATTCTTAGTGTTAGTTGGTCGCATCGTGCCCCTGCGTATTCACTTTGAATATTTTCTCGTCATCCTAAGTGTCAACTTGACTTTACCTGTGTTAGTTGAACCAACGCTTTAAATTTATTTTTGTTTTCGTATTTTGTTATTCTCAGTGTCAGTAGTTACACTTGAACCTGATGATTTATCACTTCGAATACTTCCTGTCTCCGTTTCTTCAACCTCAGTTTTCTCAAACTTTTTTCCCAGTGGAATTCTATCTTGTTAGTATGTTTCATGTGGCATCTTTCCCCACATAACTCAACCATTCATACATTCATTTACATTGCATTTCATTTGCATTCGGTCAAAATTCTAGGTATTCTGATATTTAATCCTCTTCCACCTTGAATGTCCAAAAAAAATTGTTATTCATACATTCAGATACAAGATGATTAAATAGGGTCATCTGTCATACCCTGAATTTTAACCAGACTTTTTTTCTATTTGTATTTTATTTTATGATTTAATTAGTTTCTTTCTTTTTGGATTCTTTTAATCTAATGTGTAGAATAGCGTAGTAGAAAATATAAACTCAACCAAAAAAATATTTTCATTTTATTTTTACTTTAATTTTTTTAGTTATTAGATTTTCTTTTATTTAAATGTCAATTATCTTAGTTGGTTAGGTTTTAAATTAGAATTATGATTTTTTTTTGTATAGTTTAATATAAACAATCTAAAAGATTTTATTTAGTTAGTTATTTTTAAAATTTTCTCTTTTAAGTTAAAATGTTAATTTATTTCTACTTAATATCTTTTTTATTTAATAGATTTTAGTTAGAATTTTTTTTATTTAATAGTTTTTAGTTAGTAATTTTTTAGTAATTAGGTTTAAGCTAATTTTAGTATATTTAAAAAAAAATTATAATTAGAGTTTAGGAATTTTATTTTAATATATCAAAATCTAAAAATATTTCTTTATTAGTTTAAGTTATTATTTTTCTTAGATTTACAGGTTAGTTAATTAGTTTTATAATTTAAATTAAGGTCTTAGTTTAGTTAGTTGGTATATTTTAATTAAGTTTAGACTAATTTAGTTTTTAGGTTAGTAATTAGATTTTAAGTTAATGAATTAGTTTTTTTTTCTTATTTCATTTTAAAATTAGTTTTTCATTTTAATTTTAAAAAAAAAAAATAGTATCTTAATTAATAAAAAAATCTAAAATTATTTAGTTTAATTTCTTGGCATTAAGTGTTTTTTTTCTTTCTAATTTATTTGTTTTGAATAATATAAAAAAAATGAAAAAAATATTAGATTAGAATTTGATTTTATATTATTTCCTTTTAAATATTTTGGTTTTAATATATTTAGTTAGTTAATATTTTGATGAGATTTTCTTTCCTTATTTAGTATTCAGTTTTAATTTAGGAATTTATGAAGTTTTTTAGTTTATTATATAAAAAAATTCATAAAAAAAATTCTTAGTTTATTTTAGGATTTTAATTTTAGTTTAGTGATTTAGTTTTAGGATTTGTTTTGTATAGTTTAGTTATTTAGATTAATTAGTGGTTAATTTATTTTTAAAATCTTTAATATTATATATTATAGTATAATTATAACATATTAAAATCAAAAACTAAAAAAAAAATATTTTTATTTGTTTATTTACATTCATTTAGTTTATTTGATTTTTTATTTAAGTTTGGTTAGTTTATTATTTTTTATGTTAAAAAGTGACGAAAAATATTAGATAGATTTTATCTTTTTTCCGAGTTTTTTAGTTTCGACTCGATGTAGTTCTTATTGTTTTTCATTAACGCATTTTCTTCGGTTTATCTTAGATGATCCCGTGATGTTTTGCTCGATTTCATTTGTCATCTCGATACTTTTGACCCGATCCAAGGGAAAGTGGATGCTTTGTTGACTTGTTGTCATTTCGCTTACCGCTCGCGTGTTTCACTTTAGCTTTCTCCCTTGACCATTTTTAGACCCTTCATTCTTTCCTTCATAAGAGATGGTAATTGATCTCTTCACCTTATAGTCATTTTCTTCACAAGATTTGCATTCAAGCTTTTTCTTCTTTTTACCCGTAATTTTTCGAACTACGGCGCTTTGACTTTCCCATTGCACGAGGGAATACGTAGGCACAAAGTTTATCCTTGGCGAGCACAATTTTCTTTTTTCACATTTTTTCCTCTTTCACATTTTTATTTTCTTCATCTTTCATTTGTTTCTTTTCTTATCTTTCATTTTTTTTCTATTTCATACTTTTTCATCCTTCCCATTTTAGTTCCCATTCAGTTAGCAGACAATTAAGCATAAACATAGATATTACAAGAGGTTTCCATAGAGTACTACGGATACATAGGATGCTAGCACCTTCTCTAGGTATAACCAACCCCCGTACGTTTGATCTTTGATTGTTTAGCTTTCAGCCTCGTCTTTCAGCTTATCATATTTATTAGGGTTTCTCGATCTCTTTCCATTCCCTTGGATAAATTAAAGTTCAGTGGTGAATATAAATGTTTTGCGATACAAGTTAACTTAATAACTTGTTATCCGATTCACACCGCGACAGATGGCTAGTAATATAGTGGTTTCTGAGAAGACATTTTGGTTAAAACCATTATGATATGGCGTCATAGGCTTGGTTGGTAGAAACTGGATATATTCTTGATTGTGGGTTGATCAGTTATGGCCATACTTTTTTGTCGTCGAAAGATATGCATCGAAAGCTATGATAAAAAAATATCCTTTCTCTCAATTTGGTCGAAAGGACATTTTTGGGGGGCACATTTGTTAGCTCCTAATTTTGACGCCTACTTGATTTTAGGAAATATTGATTTGAGGATCGTGTTCTTTGGAAGAGTTAAAAAGGCTTCAACTAAATCCTGATAAAGAGGCTCGAGTCGAAGATAGGCATAGAAAGCAAGGATTTGGACTTAGAATATTTTCTAAGTATAGGAAATGTAATTCGACCGAATGTTCATAAGGGCGTTCGACGCGCAGCAGTTGAGATTCAATATTGGAGGTAAACTTGTGGTTCTTTCAATTTAAAAAGGGACAAGTGTCGCATATTGGAAGTTCAGAATATGCAAAGCGCCAAGTGGTGTATTTCTAGGAGTAAACTGCCAATAGCATTTATCTTCGATTAGTATAAATAATGTAGTTCTAGTGTTAGAATATGTGTGAATCATATTGTACAAGTTACTCCATAAACATTCAAAGTACCCGTGTGTAGAGAAATGAATGAAGGCGAGAATCTACGTGATGAAACCACCATCATATCTCATTTCAATGCAATTTCTATTCAAGTTTTTACTTTGAGGTTATTTACTTTGCATTCCTTTACTTTCAAGCAAGTTTACTTTTCATCAATTTATTGTTTTCTTTACTTGCTTTCTTTTACATTTCCTTACAATTTATATTCCATTGCATTTTACTTTCGACTTTAATCACTTTGAGTCTTGTTTTCTTTATCTTCTCTTTTTATCAAAACATTTCATAAAGTCTGTCGAAGAGTTTATGACATTTTCACTGAAAAACAAACTAAAACCAATTATAGCACATGTCCTAGGATCAATCTGGTCGATCCTGTGAGCAACTGATAACATCTTGGTATTTTTAGAGGACCAGCGGTTGTTTACTATTTTTCAGGGTAAACAAATTGATAACTTGATCCAGCAACTCCAATGGAGACTTTTACAAAATGCAGTAAAAAGAAGTGAGTAACAAAAAACTGGAAAAACATCAATACTACCTATGAATTTTTATATTAAATTCTAAACATGGTAAGAATCTCCTAATGTTCAATGTCAATTACACACAATGAAGATCAAATTTAAGCAATCAAAAGCCGTAAAGAAGAATGAATCAGGCTGGAAAAGGAAACAAATCAGGAGAAAGCTCACCTTTCTGTTACGGGTCGTAATAGCCATTATGGGTGTCGTTAATAGGCCTCAGGTCTTTGTACTAGGGTTCCTCAAAATAGGGTTGGAGAAGAAATCCTATTACGACCCATAATAGCCATTACGGGTGCGCGTAATAGGCCTCTTGTTTTTGTATGGAGACTTTCAAATTCTTCGCCTTTTTTCGTGTTTTGTCCATTTTTCGTACCTATTTCTATTGAAGTGCATATTATGACCTGGAAACAAAGGAAACACATTACCAAAACATAAAACATGCACTAAATAGTCATGTCACCACCCGCGTTGTAGTGAAGGAGATCAACAATACCATTTAAGATCATGAGTTATCCAACTGCATTCGTTTCTAGTTTCTGAAGAAACTATAATGTTTCTAAAAATTATTTTTAAAATTAACTAAGTTCGAGATAGGCTTGGAAAAACCTATGTTTGATCTGTTAAAAATATTAAAGTCTAACCCCTGACAAGTAACTGGTCATAAGTTTACTTTTAGGTTTTAGTATGGTCATTATAAATGTCTGATTAACCTGTTAGCCAACTTAAAAATATATTTCTTTTGAATATTTGTAAATAAGTAATTCAATTAATGTATATATAGATTAAAAATCTAAAAGAACAATGATACTAAATTTTGATTGCATTGATTTATCTGAGTTTACCTGATACCATAAGTGTTGCAAGAATATTTGCTTATGAAAATTTATAAAAACAACTTATGAGATTATTCTTAAAGTGTTTTCATCCTATTTTCATATATTCTTTAAAATAACTAAGTTTTGCTTTCTCTTTTTGATTTAGTACAATATATAGTATAATAATAATAATTATTATTATTATTATTATTATTATTATTATTATTATTATTATTATTATTTGTTTGAATAAGCCAACCTGATAATTTAAAAGAGCTTTTTATTGCTTCAAATTTAGTTTGTTTCTTTAACTAAATAGATTTATACAAAGAAAAACTTTGACATTTACTATTTTTTTTTAAATCTGGCCTACTGAAAACCTATGTATACTAGATCGTAGATCTCTGTTGAATGATCTGATCTATTTCCATCTTTATCCATAAATTAAATGGATTAGTGTATCACAACCTATCAATTAATAATTATGGATAATTCAACTCGAACAAGTTAATATGTGAATTGATGTGAATTAGATTGTCGACCCGTGCTCTACACGGGTATATTAAAAATAATTTTTATTTACATATAGAATTACCTTGTAGACCGTTTAGATTATGTTTGCAATTATACTATTAATTTTTTTAATGAGAAACAATAATATAAAAAAAAAATGTTTTATATTATTGTTTTTTCAGGTTATCAAAAGATCTATTATGGTTACATTTATATATTAAAATAAGTAATTATTTTTAAACATTATGAGTATAAAAATACGAATATAATATTAGGAATATAATATTATTAAAAATATGAATATAAATTTAGTACAAATGAATATAATAGTAACAATAATAATAGTAATGTAGTAGAAATGAAAAATATTAGGAATAAAAATAGATGTATTTATGTCAACAACAATCTCATAGACCTCTAGAGGATGGAAGAATTAAAAAAAGTAAAAGTCTCATATATCTTGTACTCATGTTTCATGTGAAAAAATAGTTATATTTATGTTAACCAATACAAAAATGAGAAAGAATGTAGAATAATATACTAAGACAAAAATATATCAATAAAAAGAAAATTTTTAAATGAGGAAAATAATAGGGCTATAGACATGTACTTACCTGAATATATATTAGACTTTCCAAGCAACAATAACATAATAAAATTTTATCATCATCTTCTTTTGATTCACATGAAGATAAAAAGTCATATCTACATCAACCAATAAAAAATTATAAAAACAATTAGAATAGGAGACTAAACAAAATTATATAAATATAAACGTAAGTTTAAATATTTGTAATAGAATAATTCGAATTTCTATTATGTCACAAAAGAAATGGCAAGACAAATGTAAAGTGAAACAAAAACAATTATAAAAAACGTGAGGAGCACCACCAATCACAAATTATACTTTACACAAAAAAAAAACATTTAATGGGGTACCATTTTATTTTCAATATAATTTACTATAGAAGTAATACTCAATACTTATAAATTATCGGTCTGTTATAAATAAAATAGTAAAAAAGATTAATTATATTTAAAATTTTAAAAATGTTACACATAAAATTATTAGTTATAATGAATTAAAATGAATTAGTTATAATTCCTTAAAATAAATTAGTTATAATTAGCTCTAGTAATATAAAATCGCTACACATTAAAATAGTTAGTTATAATACTTTAAATAAAATATCATTTGAATTAGTAATAAAAATATTATTATTATTATGTATATTGGTAAAAACATTTTTAATTGTTATTATTATTATTAGATGAATATTATATTATAATTTTTTATATTATTATTGTTAATATTATTATTATTATTATTATTATTATTATTATTATTTACACTGTAAAGACATTTAATGGAGTACCGTTTTATTTGCAATATAATTTACTATAGAAATTTTACTTAATATTTGTAAATTATTGGTTTGTTATAATATAATATTAAATAAGATTAATTATATTTAAAATTTTAAAAACGTTACACATAAAATTATTAGTTATAATGATTTAAAATAAAATAAATTAGTTATGATTAGCTCTAGTAATATAAAAACGTTACACATTAAAATAATTAGTTATAATGCTTTAAATACAATATCATTTAAATTAATAATATTATTATATTATTATTATTATTATTATTATTATTATGTATATTGTTAATAGCATTTTTAATTATTATTATTAGATGAATATTATATTATAATTTATTATTTATATTATTATTAGATGAATAATATTATTATTATTAGATTAATATTATATTATTATTATTATTTAGTATTCATATTATTATTATTAATATTGGTGATTTAATAATAATATGATATTAATATTATTTTATTATTATTATTATTATTATTATTATTATTATTATTATTATTATTATTATGTATATTTTTAATAGTGTTATTTATTATTATTATTATTACTGTTAAATAAATATCATATTATAATTTTTTATTTATATTATTATTGGTAATTTAATATTAATATTAATATTATATTAATTGTTCTGGATTGACCCAATGACTAGGCATGACCCAATTCTCTCCTGCTTATGGGGCGGCCCAACAGTCCAAATATCAAAGGGACCCACTGGCTCCATGCTCCTCAAACGAGCTGAACCTGTCGACCACGGCTGCCCGTGGTCGAATCTCTTGCTCTCATTCCTGACTTTTGCTCGACACCAGTAGAAGTCACCCAGATTCGACCGAAGATCATTCCTGCTCAGATTTCTTTATGCTCGGCGTATCTCTAGTCTGACCAGGTATGCTCGTCCAAGGGCTAGTTTCTGGAACTTACCTATTTTTGGGGGATCCACGATCCAGGCCCAAAATAGGAACCGTTAGCCAAGCTCTGGGGGCTCACTATATAAACCGTCTCACATGAGAGGGCCAGGTATCAAATATTCACTCTCTGAACACTTTTACTCATACTTGCGCACTCTTTTGCCCGCTCTTACTTTGGCATCGGAGTACCTTGCATATACATCCCTCATTCTCCTTGACGACCGGGCAAAGACTTCAAGATCCACGTCAACGTCAACAGCCGTTGTAGATTCTGATCATAGTTACGATCAGTGGCGCCGTCTGTGGGAAACTTAGTGTTGCCTCGTTTTCTTAGCTCCAAATCATGAAGATAAAAACAAAACCGCTCAATCTCTCTCTCTCAATGGCTCACCATGACGATTTCGTCAATGCTCGAGTCCTCTCAAACATTCCCGTCAAACAACGGGAAAACGATGGAACTATCCCTCCCCTCGGGGAGCCTGATCGTTTCCAAGACGGGTGTATTGCTTCCCCGTCACCTGAACCATCAGTGCCACCTGAGATCACGCCCGCTGATCTCCCCCTGATTCCCATCCCAAAGGGGACGAATCAGACGCTCGCGGCTTTGGTCGAAATAACCAACAATATTAACCTCCTACTCTTGTGCTAGGGCGAAAGTCTGGAAGCTCTGGAGGAGGCAAGACGCACCAGGTCCCCCTCTCCCACGAGGAGGCCTCGCTGATCCTGCAGCAGGTCACCTGGGCAAAAGAGGGACCTCCACCACCCAGAGGCTGTCAGGTCCATCAATAAACGGACTTGTTTGTCTCCTCGACAAAACAAGTTCCCGGAAGCAAAAAAACCGAAGGACTCTCCAAGCAGGAGCATGACCTTCCCCTGGGGGTGCGAGAAATCGTTTAAGATCTCCTCCTCCTCCTCGTCGACACAAGGACAACCGCTTCCACTCTGTCTCCCCTATTCTAGCGACGAGGATGAGCCTCGTGGCCCCCTCTCAGAAGAGATTATGTCTACTAGGCTCCCAAAAGGGCTCGATAAGCCCCCTCCCCTAGGGACCTACGATGGAACGACAGACCCATATGAGCACATTGAGAACATCTACGCTCTACTTGATTACAGGGGCATCCGAAAATAAATTAAGTCCAGTCTCTTCCCTACGACGCTGAGGAATGGAGATATGGCATGGTACAAGAGCCTTCCCCACGAATCCATCATGTCGTGGAGGTAGTTCGGGAGAATGTTTTCCCGATACTTCACTGTTTCATGACGTCATCCAAAGACTCAAGCCTCTTTGGAAGCAATCATCCAAGGCAAAGAGGAACCTCTGCATACCTACATCGAAATGTTCAACAAGGAGGTCGTTCAGGTTTCGACCACGGACGATATGAAGAAATACCTTCTTGAGCGAGGACTTCGTTCCCACAACTACTTTAGGAGAGCTGTGGGTATCGAGACACCAGCCACACTTGACGCCTTCCTCCTTAAGGCACAAGCATACATTCAATATGAAGAGAAAGAGGCAGCCGGTTCTGCCTGTGATACTAGGTGTCACGAGGATGCCAAACCATCTAAGCCTGGCGACTCTTCGACATCCCGTTAGGGAGGAGAAATATGAAAGGAAGATCGCTCCCGTGAACCACAGGAGCATAAATGCCCAGTAGAGAGGTTTCACGATTACATGCCCCTCACGGTGACCAGGGAGAAGATCCTCTCCGAATGTGCCAACTCCGAGTTCCGCCAAGCTGGTGTTAGATTTCCTAAACAGCTGTCAAACAAGCCAAACACGAACAAGACAAAATACTTTCGGTTTCATAAGTGCCACATGCACAACACAGAGGATTGCATCCACCTGAAGGATGCCATTGAAATCCTCATTCGAGACGGTCATCAGAAACAATTCACTAAGAATAAAGAGGCTCCTCAGCAGGAGGTATAGGAAGCTCGAAAAGCCGAAGAAACTGCCCCACCGGCCGCGGAAGCCAATCTTCAGGCCGCTCTCAGCATCACGCGATCAGAGGACTTTTACATCCCTGAGTCGTACACCAGTCATGCGTATTTCGCCGCATATAGCTTGTGGGAGTCTTTCCCATCTGCAATGGTCATCTTAGGGGGAGGACCCAACAAAGTTACAGTGGGATCAGTAGAGCGACGCTTTGATTAACTAATCAACACCAGCTCTAACCAAAGCTCAACTCTTGACCCTCCCCGTGGAGGATCTGCTCCTATCTCTTTCTATAAGGAAAACCTCCTCGGCGAGGCACTTAACGCTAGTATTCCTCTATTCGTCTGCGCACAGATGGACAACTTTGACGTCAGGAGGATCCTAGTCGACCAGGGAAGCTCCGTCGACATCATGTATTCCCAACTGTTCGCAACCCTACAACTCAACATGACACATCTGACACCCTACGTGGGCTCAAATCTCCAAGGATTCAACAGGACTGTCTCCACACCTTGGGGTTACGTCGATCTGATTCTAACTTTCGGAGCAGGGGAAACCATCATTCCATTAAAGTACAATCACTCGTGATTGATTGCCCGTCCCTATATCAATGCATCTTGGGACAACCTACCCTTGTCGAGCTCATTGTCGTACCTTCCACGGTGCACCTAAAAATGAAATATTATACCTCGTCAGGACAGGTGGCCACCCTCCACGGGGATATAGAAGTTGCTCGCCAGTGCTACGAAGCTGCATCCAAAGGGCTCAACACCATTGTTGTAAACCAAAGTAAGCCAAGGCCTCCCTCCCCTGCAGTTCTGAGGAATCAAAGTCACTTCCTTAAGTAGATTCCATCGACCTCAATAGCAGGTTCACCGATGAAGAGGAACAAGCACAGCTAGTCGCAAAGCTTTCTTCATCTACTCGCCCCATGCCCGACGGAGACTTCAAGCTGGTTGCATTGGGGGAAGATCCTACAAAAGGGGTGAGGATCGGAGTAGACCTCCCTGACCTTGAAAGGAATCATCTAAAAGCGTGCCTCAGGGAGAATGCTGATTTTTCGCGTGGAGCGCTGCTGAGATGTCAAGCTTGGAACCAGAAACAGTATGCCATCACCTGGCCATAGATCCCTCGGTATGAGCAGTCGCACAACGGAGGAGGAAGCAGTCTCAAGAAAAGGTAGAAGCCGTCGAGCAGGCCGTGAAAGACCTCCTAGAGGCACATTTTGTAACAGAGGCCATGTATACCACCTGGCTCTCAAACGTTGTATTAGTAAAAAAGAGTAATGGAAAATGGCACATGAACGTTGACTACACTGATCTTAATCGGGCATGCCCGAAAGACGCTTACCATTTGCCTAACATTGATAAGTTTGTCGATAATTCAGCAGGTTTTAAACTATTGTCATTCCTTGATGCCTATTTCGGGTACAATCAAATACTCATGGTCGTGACCGACAAGAAATACACCACTTTCATGACCGAATCGGGTAACTATTACTACAACGTTATGCCCTTCAGCTTGAAAAACACGGACGCAACCTACCAGCGAATGATGAACAAATTCTTTCAAGCATAAATCAGGAACATGCTCGAAGTTTACATGGACGATATGATCGTTAAATTCCACGAGGAAACCGATCATGCTCTCCACTTAAAAAAAATTCGATCAAGCACGCAAGTGCAAAATGCGATTCAACCCTGAAAAGTGCACGTCTGGGGTACGAGCAGGAAATTTCCTCGATTTTTACCTAACCTAAAGAGTAATAAAGGCTAACTCCGACAAGTGTCAAGCCTTCGCCGAAACACCCATGCAAAAATCCAAAAAATCCATCCAATCACTAAATGGGATGCTCACGTCACTATCCTGCTTTGTGGCAAAATCCTCCCAGCACGCATTACCCCTCTTCAAAATCCTCCGCAAGGAGGCTACTTTCGAATGGATGGAAGAATGCGAGCAAGCCCTGAAACACCTCAAAAAGGCTTTATCATAACCCCTAGTTCTCTCCCGACCAGAGACAGGGGAAACCTTATTTCTATATCTGATTGTCGCTAACAAAGTCGTAAGCGCCGCTCTCATACGAGAAACACCCGAGGGACAAAAACCAATCTATTTTACGAGAAAAGCCCTACAAGGGCCCGAGCTTAGGTATCAAAAAATTGAAAAAGTTTCCCTAGCACTCCTCCATGCAGCAAGGAGACTTAAGCACTACTTCCTGATGCATATGATCATAGTACGAACAGACCAACCCATCAGGAAGCTCCTCGATCGACCCAACATGGTCGGAAGGATGCTCAAATGGTCCTTGGAATTATCTGAGTTTGACATTCGTTATGAAGGCAAAACAACCTTCAAAGCGCAAGCCCTGGATGATTTTGTGGCCGAAATGACCACCTCGGAAAACCAAGTTTGCACATCCAGAAAATGGACCATTTTCGTGGACGGGGCATCGAGCTCGGTGGGAAGTGGGCAGGGATCATCCTGGAAAACGAGGAGGGAATCCTAATAGAAGTATCCCTCACACTATCTTTTCCAACTTCCAACAACCAAGCAAAGTACGAGGCTTTCCTCGCAGGTCTAAAACTCACCGACGACCTTGGAGCCGAAGAGATAACCATATGTATAGACTCTCAACTCGTGGCCTTGCAAGTCAAAGGTGAATACCAAGTCAAAAACGACAACTTGTCTGAATACTTAACTCTGGTCAAGGCGAAGATCGCAAAGTTTTCATATGTAGAAGTCAAACACTTTCCTCGTGAACATAACGTGCGAGCAGATGTGTTATCAAAACTCGCAAGCACGAAAAAGAAAGGCGGAAACAAATCTGTCATTCAGGAAATACTTCCCCGTCCCAGCATTGAAAAAATATCCTCGACAATTGACGTAAACGTCATCGATGATGCCAACTGCTGGATGACCCCGGTCTACAAATACTTAACCAGTGACGAATTACCCGAAGATCCAAAGGAAGCCAGTATAATCAAGCGAAGAGCATGCTTGTACGTGTTGGTCGAAGTAAAAATCTATCGGCGGGGATTTTCCATTCCCCTCCTTAAGTACGTCAAAGAAGAATTAATTTTGCATATCCTGCGTGAAATCCACGAAGGCATCAATACCTAACACTTGGGAGGGATATCTCTAGCAAGGAAAGCTCTTTGAGCAGGATATTACTGGCCAACAATATAAAACGACGCCAAAGAGCACGTGAAAAAATGCGATAAATTCCAAAGACACGGGGACATGCACTTGGCACCTCCAAACGAGCTTAAGACAATGTCCTCCCCGTGGCCATTCGCCTGGTGGGGCCTAGATATCCTCGGTCCTTTTGTCGTTGGTTCGAACCAGAATAAATATTTGATCGTTGAAGTAGACTATTTCATGAAGTGGATAGAGGCTGAGCCTCTAGCCAAGATCACAACCCTCAACATACTGTGTTTCTTCAAACGTAACATCTTCACTCGGTTCAGGGTACCTCAGGCCATTTTTACTGACAATGGCACCCAATTCACTGATAAAAACTTCCAGGAGTTCATCGCCAACATGCGGACCAAACAACACTTTGCTTCAGTCGAGCACCCGCAAACCAACGGGCAAGCCAGAGCAACAAATAGAGTCATCCTTCGAGGACTCAAGCGAAGACTGGATGAGATCAAGAAACGATGGGTTAAAGAATTACACAGTGTTTTACGGGCATACTGAACCACACCCCATTCTACAACCAGGGAAACCCCTTTCCGACTAGAGTACGAAACAAAGGTCGTTATTCCCATAAAAATGCATGTACCGTCCAGACGGACAGAAGCCCCGATGGATGAGGATACCAATTCAGAAACTTTACGCGAAGAGCTCGATTTGGTCGAGGAAGTCCGATCAGGAGCAGCCCTACATGAAACATCACTTAAACAAAATCTCCTTCATACATGAATCTAAAGTCAGAAAATGGGCGTTCAAGGTCGGCAGCCTCGTCCTCAGGAGAAACCACAAGGATTCCAGAGAAGGAAAACTAGCCACAAACTGGGAAGGTCCATACCGTGTTCGAGCAAAAACGGAGAACGGGGCCTATTACTTAGAAAATCTTAACGGGGAAGAACTTGCTCGTCCTTGGAACGCTGAGAAACTTAAACAATACTACAGTTAAGGTGTCCGTCGGAATGCTCAAATTCAAACGATGAAGCAATAATATCGACCTTACATGCATACCTAGGTAAAAGTATTATATAACAAACCTATCTTTCGGTGGGATTCCCCTCAAGAATGAGGAAGATCACCATCACACTATTGGATCCTCAACCGAGTCTGTCGCCGTCTCTGTACCACGACCAGGCAGAACACCCAACTCGTGATGGGACGTTCACGCCGCGGAGCATGGGTCATCATCATGATTCGAGCACCGTTTCCCAACCAAATATACTTTGGCATTCTTTATGGTTCCCCAAACCGCCAGACATATGTAAACTGAGCATAGTTTCCTAAACATACAAATAGAACCTAAGTCCCCCACAAACATGCAAAAAGAACATCGCACAAGTTTATGAAGCGGACATCAAAACGATCAAGCACCGTATTAGAGAAATTTTAAACAAAAGTGTGCCCTCCGATGGACACACATGCACACACAACAAGAAAATAATGAGACGATCATCAAGGTCATAAAACATAATAGAAGTAAAAAATGCGGCCACAAGGATTGACTTGTTCTCATATTACATAAAAGGGGGAGCAACCCCCCATACCAAATTAAAGCCATGGCACGCAGGCCGCCCAACGAAATTAAAAAACGACAGAATCTTCAAGGATCAACATTGGTAGCAGGTTGACCATCAGTGGGGACCCCTTGATTCCTTTCGACCATGGTTGTATCGTACTACTCTGGCTCTCTGAGGAAATCAGGGATAAAGATTACCTCGTCATTGGCTTTGTAAAGGCAACTGATGCCTTCCTCGTTTGATTCCACCCCGTAGTTAACAATCTTTAGTTGGTCCACCGTATTCTTGAACGACATGCCCGCTATCTCTTCGAGATCTTCCTCCCCTTGCTCAATATTTGCAACCAACTCAGCCAAGGTCACCAGAGACTTCAGGTTCTTAGGTTCCTTTCCGAGTTCGCAGCAGCCAAAGACTCTTTTAGCTCCTTAACCTTCTATGAAGCTTCCTTCAAAGATTCTGAGGAAGCTTTAGCCATGTCCTCGGCAGCAAATAACTGAGTCTTTAACCGTTTATCTCTTGCTCCTCAGTGGCAGTACCTTCATCATATATAAAAGCCATCTTCAGGACCCTCATCACGGAGCTCGCATCCCGAGCCAGGCATAACCGCCTATTTGTTCGACTCAGCTCCTCCAATTTGAGCATTTATGCCCTATGGAATTGAAGAGAGATCTCCTCGAAGAAGGCCGACCTCAGGAAGCAGGTGGGGAGCTCAAATGAAGGCTTCATAGGGGAACTTGGTAGATGTATAACCTCTTCAGGCCTCGATCTTTTTCCCATCATGGAAGCAATCCCCGACGAACCATGATGAGCCGAGGAAGAGTTGCCCAACCTTGTGCCTACAGAGATCAATCGGTCATTTAAACGTGTTTGTTTCAGCTTCTTCGCTCCCTGTCTTTTAGCGGTATTAGCCATCACTTTGTCCTGTAGATCAACCATTGAATCTGAAAAAGACAGAAAAAAGATAAAGTTGGTTAGAGCATAAAAGACAAACGAGCACAAAATCAATATTAACAAACAAATATAAAAACTACCAAGATAAGCAGTAACGTCCTCGTCCGTATCACAAACAAGAAGTTTGGACACTTCTATAAATCTAGGGGTCACTTTGGCACCCTCATCCTTGTTCAAGATTGCATGATCATACTCGTCTACATGCACGGTCATGGTGATCCGTGAAACGTGGTTCATAAGGACGTCATAGTTGGTCTGATCCTCCTCACTCAGCTCGGACGTTATGGCCAGAAACTCCTCTGTCCCTCGCAAAAAGTGGTCACACGACCAAGATAAATGGAACCTCAACATAAGAGGGGAACCTCCTCCCCCTCATCGTCCAACAAAATATTTCCTTCGTCATTCGTATTTACTCCCCAGAACTTACAAGAGTTCTGAGCGTGGGCAAAGATTGGTCCGACCAGGTAATATCGGTCCTTGAAATCTCTAATCGACTCAGAGTACGCCTTGAAGATATTTTTATTCTATTTAAAGGATACTCAACTATATCTCCCCTATACAACCTGCCTCAGGAGGTGGAAGATGTGGATAAATAAAGGAAGTGTCGCCCCAATCTTCAAATACCAACAGGTCATCTCGAAGGCTTGTATGAAAGCAAAAGAGTTTGGATGCAGCTGGGAAGGAAAGAGCTCAAATGTACGAACACAGACTATTGAAAATCCAAGAAGGGGAGTCTAAACTTGAGCTCCTTGAATAGTATGTCGTACATAGGGAATCGGTTGGGCCCATACGACCAACAAATACGATCATACATGCCAGGATACCTGACAAGCCAGTCCTCGGGTTCCCTGACCACAGGATCTGGACCCTCCATGGGCTGGGAATATACGGATTGGACGCTCACCGGTTCCTCGACAACCCATTCTTCAATGGGAATGTTATGTTCCTCCTCCTCATCCTCTTCAGGATTAGCTGGGTCGGATCGGGATGAGGTGGTCTCCTATGTACCACTTGAAGACGAACCACTTCTCCCCGACGTTGTTTCTTCAGAACTATTTGGAGACGAAGCAGTATCGCTAGAAAGATCCTCGACATCCATATGAACGAGCGTGTAGTTTGACATCGTTACACCTGAAAAGAAGCGAAAGTAAATGTGAATTCGATGAGTTAAATCAAATCCACCATTCCATCGCTGATCAAGTGAAAGGGCGCGCTAAGGAACGAGGACGTTGTCCCCGATCTAAGTCCTTATTCAAAAGCAGACCACAGTCGTCGTAACGACCAAGTATTCGCACGAGGAATGGGGAATACTAACGTGTCAGAACTATCAATTCACATAAGAACTCCGATTGAAGTTCAACCGGAGCCGCCGTGCAGAACCGCGAGGAACAATAATAAAAAAGCCTAAGTGTCGCAACGACGACGGCGTAAAACACGGTAGCCACCACACGAAAGCGAGGATGTCGCACCAGAACACTAACAGTTTAAACTATGGGTCATATCAACCCTAAATTTCACCCTAACCACATGCATCTACGCTATTAGCAGGAATTAGAAGCATAAAAAGGTGAAGAATGACAAAACTTACAAGTTTTAGAAGATGTTTTACGTGCTCGGTGGGACTTCCTCGTAAGGTACGACAACATATGGTGGCTTGCGGAGGAGTTTAGGGACTTGACTTCGTCGAGCAGGAAAACAAAGAGCAAAAAGTATGAAACAAAAGCTCAACGCTTTATTTATAGCCTCCATCAGCACGTGTGCGGGCACGTGGGACCTATAATCTATAAACGACGCACTCATTGCCTAGGGAGGGCTATAGAGTAGCCATCATTACTCATTAAATATGCACGCTTTCCCAGACACAAGCGTGACGTAACCTCTCAGCACAACTGTTGAGATCCTCGTCCGACGATCGCACTTTAACGACCAGGTGTACGCGGGTTCAGTTAAATTGAGCCAGGTAAATAAAAAATATAGTAAGTTTCAGCTTCACCCCGAACTTGGCCAACCTCACTTAAGTCATCACTTATACGACCAGAAGCAACGACTCGAGGGGCTCCTGTTCTGGACTGACCCAATGACCAGGCATGACCTAATCCTCTCCTGCTCATGGGGCGACCCAATAGTCCAAATATCAAAGGGACCCACTGGTTCCATGCTCCTCAAACGAGCTAAATCTGTCGACCATGACTGCATGTGGTCGAATCTCTCTGCTCATTCCTGACTTCTGCTTGACACCAGCAGAAGTCACCTAGATTCGACCGAAGACCACTCATGCTCGGATTTCTCTATGCTCGGCGTATCTCCAGTTCGTCCAGGTATGCTCGTCTAATGGCTACTTCAATTTAGATTAAGTAGATAGATGGGTTAATCGGATAGACCAACTCTAATTTAAACTAGGGATGACAAAATGGGTCGTGGTCCGTCGGACCGGTCTGCGCACCCGCCTAAAAATGGCGGGTTGGATTGGGATTTTGAGCCTGTCGTCAACCAAAGTCCGCCCCCGCTAAAGATCGCCACCCGTCAAAGTCCGTCCCGCCAAAATCCGTCGTCTGCCAAAGCTCGTCGCACCTATGAAATAAACAATTTTGTTTATATTTTAGGTAAAAGCTTGTTGAAAGTTCTATTTTTGATTGAAGATTAATACTTGATGAGTTTAGTCTTTTGCCTTTCTAAATGATGGTTTGATGTTTTTTTATTGAAATATAAAAAAAAAAAACTTTTAATTTATTTAAAAAAATAAATAATGAAGGCGGCTTGCCCACCGTCCGCCAACCCACCACCTTAACGGGGTGAACTAGACTTTTATATCTATTTTAACTTGACAGACATGTCCGCACCATTCTTTTTTTGACGAGCTTTAGACGGAATGGGACAGACACCGTACTGTCACCCCTAATTTAAACCCTAACAAAAGTATACATCATATTACTTAGACTAAAAAAAAAAAAAAAAACATGTGACTAAAAAAAATTGCATTAATGTCAAATATTCATATACAAACACTACGTTTGAGCAGATGACTTATTTGGACCACCATGTTTAACATAATGATTTATTTGTTTTTCAAATAAAAATAACTATATATTCATACATTATATATACCACCCACCTTCATCGTTAAAAAATCATAATTACTCAACCAACATTGATTATAATGTTACCCCCTACCTTCATTATGATTCTGTTCATAATTCTCTTTGTCCTTTCAACTCTTCAATTGCCACAATCTATAGCTGAAGCCACTGAAACTGAAGTACAAGTTTTGTTAAAATGGAAACATAGCTTTGATAACCATAGTCAAACTCTCTTATCAACTTGGAAAAATAACACAAATCCATGCAAATGGCAAGGAATTCAATGTGATAAATCCAATTCAATTTCAACCATAAACCTTGAAAATTTTGGACTTCAAGGTACACTTCACTCTCTCACTTTTTCTTCACTCCCAAATCTCATTACCCTAAACATCAATACTAACCACTTTTATGGAACCATTCCTCCACAAATTGGTAATATGTCAAAAATAAACTCATTGAATTTTTCTCAAAACCCTATTGAGGGTCCCATTCCTCAAGAAATTTTCACTTTGAAAAGTTTACAAAAGCTTGATTTTTCATTTTGTAAACTAACTGGAGCAATTTCTAGTTCTATAGGAAATTTATCCAACTTATTGTATCTAGATTTAGGACACAATGATTTTTCTGGTGCATCTATTCCTCCTGAGATTGGAAAATTGAACAAGTTAGGGTATCTAGCAATTCCATATAATAGCCTAATTGGTTCAATTCCACAAGAAATAGGGCTTTTGACAAACCTTACTGTTATTGATTTGTCAACAAATTCTCTATCTGGTGTCATCCCTGAAACCATAGGTAATCTGAGTAAATTGGATATTCTTATACTTTCTAATAACGCCAAGTTGTCTGGTCCAATTCCACAAGAAATTGGGCTTTTGACAAACCTTACTCTTATTGATTTGTCGCGCAATTCTCTATCTGGTGTTATCCCTGAAACCATAGGAAACATGAGTAAATTAAATTGGCTTGTACTTTCTAATAACACCAAGTTGTCTGGTCCGATTCCGCAATCCTTGTGGAACATGACTAGCTTGAATGTGATTTACTTTCAAAATATGAGTCTCTCTGGTTCAATCTCCGATTCTATACAAAACTTGGTTAATTTGAAAAAACTTGCACTTGATAACAATCACCTTTCTGGATCCATTCCTTCCACAATTGGAAAGTTGAAAAATCTTGTTAAGTTGTTTTTGTTGACTAATCGTCTTTCTGGATCGATTCCTGCCTCGATAGGTAATTTGATCAATTTGGAAGTTCTTAGTCTTCAAGAAAACAATCTCTCTGGAACAATTCCAGATTCAATTGGAAATTTGAAGTGGCTCACTACTTTTGAAGTAGCTACCAATAAACTTCACGGTAGAATTCCTAGTGGACTTAACAATATTACCAATTGGTATTCCTTTGTTGTGTCTGAGAATAATTTGGTTGGCCATTTGCCGTCTCAAATATGCTCTGGTGGTAATTTAAGGTACTTAAATGCTGATCACAATCGTTTCACCGGTCCGGTGCCAACAAGTTTGAAAAATTGTTCTAGCATTGAAAGAATCAGGCTCGAGGAGAATCAAATCGAAGGAGATATATCACAAGATTTTGGTGTATATCCGAAATTGCGGTATCTTGATATGAGTCACAATAAATTTCATGGACACATTTCAACAAACTGGGAAAAGAGTCTTGATCTTGATACTTTCCAGGTATCTGACAATAATATTTCTGGTGTTATACCATTAGAACTTATTGGTTTAGCCAAGCTGGGTAGGCTTCATCTTTCTTCAAACCAATTCACCGGGAAACTTCCAAAGGAATTAGGAGACATGAAATCATTAGTTGAACTCAAGATTAGTAACAATCATTTCATTGGTAGCATTCCAACAGAAATTGGAATGCTGCAAAGACTTGAAAAGTTGGATCTCGGTGGAAACGAGTTGAGTGGCACGATACCGGAAAAAGTTGCAAGGCTACTGAGGTTACGAATGTTGAATTTAAGCAGAAATAAATTTGAAGGAAGTATTCCATATCAGTTTGGTTCAGCTCTTGAGTCACTTGATCTCAGTGGCAATTTTCTTAATGGAAAAATACCAACAGCTCTCGGAGATTTGGTCCAGTTGTCAATGTTGAATCTCTCACATAATATGCTTTCAGGAACCATTCCTCAAAATTTTGAAAGGAGTTTGGATTTTGTTAACATATCAGACAACCAGTTAGAAGGTCCACTTCCGAAAATTCCGGCTTTTCTTACTGCTTCATTTGAATCATTCAAAAATAACAAAGGCTTGTGTGGAAATATCACAGGATTGGATCCTTGTCCAACAAGCCGTAGTCGAAAGAGAAAAAATGTCCTTCGACCGGTATTGATTGCTCTAGGAGCTGTAATATTAGTGGTGTGCGGTGTTGGATTTTCAAAGTATATTTTGTGTCGAAGGAAACCAGCAAAGGAAGAAAGTCAAACTGAAGAAGAAGCACAAAGGGGAGTACTATTTTCAATTTGGAGTCATGACGGGAAAATGATGTTTGAAAATATCATTGAAGCTACTGATAATTTCGATGACAAACATCTCATTGGAGTTGGAAGTCAAGGAAATGTTTACAAGGCAGAGTTGTCTTCAGATTTGGTTGTTGCTGTGAAGAAGCTTCATTCAGTAACAGATGAAACAAAATCGTATTTCACTTCAAAGTCTTTTACGAGTGAGATTGAAACCTTGACAGGAATCAAACACAGGAACATCATAAAGCTTCACGGATTTTGCTCACATTCTAAGTTCTCATTCTTGGTTTACAAGTTTATGGAAGGCGGAAGCTTAGATCAAATACTTAACAATGACACACAAGCCACTGCGTTTGCTTGGGAAAAGAGGGTGAATGTTGTTAAAGGTGTCGCCAATGCTTTGTCCTACCTGCATCATGATTGCTTGCCTCCGATTATTCATCGCGATATATCAAGCAAAAATGTTCTCCTTAATCTTGACTATGAAGCTCATGTCTCTGACTTCGGGACAGCTAAGTTTCTAAAGCCCGGTTTACCTAGTTATACCCATTTTGCAGGCACTTTTGGGTATGCAGCTCCAGGTTAGAACCATTTTTCCTCTTGTTTTGATTTTATATAATCATAACATTTTTCATATAATATTGAAACTCATAAGTTAATTTGTTTGTTTGCAGAATTGGCACAAACAACCGAAGTGAACGAGAAATGTGATGTATACAGCTTTGGAGTACTTGCAATGGAAATTATAATGGGAAAACATCCAGGAGATCTCATTTCATTATTTTTGTCACCATCTACAAGACCAATGGCTAATAATATGTTGTTGATAGATGTTTTAGATCAAAGGCCTCAAGAAGTTATGAAACCAATTGATGAAGAGGTGATCTTGATTGCAAGGTTGGCATTGGCTTGCCTGAGTCAAAAACCACATTCTAGACCAACCATGGAACAAGTATCCAAGATGCTTGCAATAGGAAAAACACCTTTGGGGAACCAACTTCACACGATCAGACTAGGACAACTAGAAAAACTCTAAAATTATTTATTTATTTTTATCTATTTTGTATTTCTAGTAACATCCTTTGTCTTTTTCAAGTTTATTCTGTTGTTAGTTTTGGATATAAATCAAATAAAAAGTTGATTTCATCTGTATATTATTATTTTCTCATCACTTTTGTTGTAAGTTTTGGATATGAGTTGAATAAATAGTTGATTTCATCTCATCAGTTTAATCTATAAAGGAACCATTTTTTTTAAATAAAAATTTGGTTTAAATAGTTATTTTTGAAATACTATTTTAGATATTTCATCATCTAATTGAAAAAAAAATAGAATTGAAATTCTTTTATAAAAAAAAACACTTAATTTTGAAGTATATCAAATAGATTTTCGTATAAATCATTTTTAAAATATAATTTTTCGAAAAAAAATTGTGATTTTGACTATCTTTTGATCTTCAACAATGTATGTTTATGTTATAGAATGTCAAAACTAGTTTTTCAATTTAAAAAAAAAATATATATATATATATATATATATATATATATATATATATATATATATATATATATATATATATATATATATATATATATATATATATATATATATATATATATATATATATATATATATATATATATATATATATATATATATATATATATATATATATATATATATATATATATAAAAACTTGTAATATTTTGAAAAACAATTTTTTAAAATCTATTTTTGAAACTATAAAAAAAAATCCATTTTTATAAAAATGAAACAATCAGGCCGAAAGTATTCAACCAACAAAAAATGTTTGTAAAATATATTCCATCAAATATCAAGTCTTTCTCACTATAAGAAATTTGTTATTATCTAGAGTAAAAAGACCTCTATAATTAGAAAATTCGTAGATAATGGTAATTTACCCAACGATTATCGACAAACACCAAGTGCTCTGTAAAAGCCTGGTAGATATGGTAAGGTTTACAAAAGGACACGTAAGAAGAATGTGAGTGGAATGAAATGTCAGCAAAACTAATTCTATTAGAGCTGCACATGACAATAACAAAGTGGAGAGAGAATCTAGATATGGAGAAAATAAATGCTAAGGAATGTTCATTTTTGTCTTTATGCATGAATTGAGTATTGAATCCTTCGGAAAGTCAAGACTTTTAGAAGTGTCTATCCATTTTCTTCTCTTCACTCATCATCTAGATATGGAGAAAATAAATGCTAAGGAATGTTCATTTTTGTCTTTATGCATGAATTGAGTATTGAATCCTTCGGAAAGTCAAGACTTTTAGAAGTGTCTATCCATTTTCTTCTCTTCACTCATCATCTAGACATGGAGAAAATAAATGCTAAGGAATGTTCATTTTTGTCTTTATGCATGAATTGAGTATTGAATCCTCAGGAAAGTCAAAGCCTCTAGAAGTGTCTATCCATTTTCTTCTCTTCACTCATCATTTTCATGCTAAGGTCTGTACTTGCTAGATCCCATTTGAACTCTAGTAGATTCATAATAATAATAATGATCACTTTCCTATTTTCTTTTATATTGACTGTTTATTCTTTCTGAGCATGCTAAATTGATTCTATCAATCTGGTATCTAGAGCCTTGATTCCATTCACTTAGTGAATGGTCATTATGAGAAACATCATGGAAAATAGAGTGGACATCATAAAACAAAGAATGGGCAATTTCGAAGGAATGATGGAACAAATTCACCAGTTGGTGATGGAGCAATAGTCGAGACCGCGGGTCATAGTGTAACAGATTCATTAGTTGATTCAAGAGCAAACTGCTCGGAATCACGTGAGACGTAGACGAAAACGTCTTCGCGGTGACGATAACTAGGAGGATGAGGAAAGGAGAGATCAGTGCACGGTTTTGCTAGAATCGCGACCATGCCATCACCACCATGGGGCTGAGATCTGTCCTCGATTCTTTGGATGTCGGTGAAGGATGAAGATTCAGTTGTTCAAAGAGGAAGACGCGTACGACTGGATGGTACGCATTTAACAGTATTTCCATCTGAATGGGGGTAAGGGTACAAGATAAACTGGACATGGTGGTTTTGGTTGTAACACCCTTTTTACCCTACAACATAAATATACATACAAAACTATGCAATAAAATCAGAGTTCAACACGAAAGGGCATCACATTTCAACAAAACATCACTAATACATCATTTATGTGTCATGTCCCGTAACACGGGTTGCAACATATATCATAATTAAAATAAATCATCAATTCAAGACAGTGGATCATCATTCAACAATCTAATCAACATAATAAAAAAAAGATTCGAGTTCTAATCCAAAAACATCGTCATCAGGTAATAAAATAGGCAAAAACAACAAAAACATCCAAGTGTTCCCAATGTTACACGACACAGAGCAGGACACCACCTAGACTTTATTAAACGACAAAAGGACGCACTCCAAGCTACCTCTAAACACCGAGTTATTCTTAAGTATCCGCAGGATGGCATAATAGACCATCACAAAAGACAGGCATGGTGAGTATATTCACATTCAATATAAATAATATAAAGATGGAATTATAATGCAAACATGCAACAATACACCAGTTACATCTATTTTCACCAATGCACAACATAATCAACAACATCATCATAAAACAAATGCAATCATGCTATGCCACCAAGAATGGAATGCAATCTTCATAGTATGCATGTGGTATCGAACATCATCATGGATGGACACTGGGCCATCAACCCTCCACAAGGGAGCATAACATAAACAACAACACCCCAATCCACAATGTGGGATTGAAGTCTTAATCATCATAAGTATGACATGAATGTAACGATGGAACAACATCAACATAATTATTATAATCAACGTTTGCATCAGCATCCATCATTAATCATCATTCATATATCTACTACTTTACCTACTCATGTCATGGATACAACATTATCATCATTATACAACTTAAGCACCATTTGCATCACAATTCTCACACATATAGCATATTATAACATGGTAAGAATTTACAGCAACATCATAACAACACAAGGCAATAAAACAAGGCATTTAGAGTCATTCGGGAAAAGAGAATATTTTTCAAAATCATACAGGTCTCACTAAGCGAGTAACTCTCTATTTATGAACTTCCTAAAGTGTCACTCGCTCGCCAAGCAAGCTCCTACTCGCTAAGCGAGAAGGCGAAAACTGGCAGAAAACCCTGCGATTTTCCACACATTCCAGCCACGACCAAAACCCTCAAAACCACTAATTATCAACATAAAACAACAAAAATCAATCTCCCTACCTATTATCATCCTATAATCATCAACTACAACATATAACCACGTCAAATAAAACAATCTACCAACAATTCCCTTAAACCTAAGGTTTCCCTCGAAAATCCCATTTTCTCATAAGACTACTTATACATTATAGATATTGAAAAAGAACTACTCCCCATACCTTAGTCGATTGAGCTTTCTCGATCACTTCCTGAGCAATTCCAACCTTCGTCTCCTTGTTCTTCAGAGAAACCTTCAATCTTCACCAAAAACACGACTATGAGAAAACTGACCGTATTCTCCTTTTCACAACCTTCCTAAAAGACCATCCTACCCCTAAGACCTCCAACTTCTTTTATTTTATTTTTAATAATAATATTTAAATAATAATTATAATTATTTCAAATATCACTATTTAATAAAATAATTCATTTAGTTAACCACCACAAAACACCACCAAATACCACATGTTCACAAATAATTAAATAAATAATTAAATTGTAAAATTGGGGTGTTACATTGGCGATGGAGGATAGGGCGTTGAACTGGTACCAATGGTGTGAGGAACGAGAACCATTGCGAACGTGGGACGAATTTAAGTTAGTTGTGATGCGACGCTTCCAACCAGGGATTCTACACAATCCTTTGGGACCCTTACTTAGTCTAAGACAAAACAATAATTGTAGTAGAATATAATGAGAAGTTTGAGATGATGGTGGCACCACTACAGATGGAAGAAAGAGTCATGATGGATTCAATTTTCTTAAATGGATTATAGAAGGAAATTCAAGCAGAACTGAAGATGCATGAAAGTCAGGATTTAGCTGTGAGAAAAAAGGAAGGTGGGGGAGCAGGTTTTGATGTGAGAAAAAAGGGTCCTCTAGAAAAGGTGTTATGGCACCTTCCAATTATTCTAAGGCTTAAGTGATTATTTTCTAATTTAAATGGCGCGGAAAATATTAGATGACATGCATAAAAAAGGAAGCGTGATGGAAAACTTCGGCACCAACCGATTTGTTATAATGGAAAAAGGTTGATACTATACTTCAACCTTTTGAAAATGAATTGAGAAACCTTAGGTTTTGCCTTTCTACATATGGAATGAATATGTATGGTAGTTTAAATAGTGACTATAGTTCATGGCATGCTCTCTTAATTATTTACATCTTATCTTCTTAGTTGTGCATGAAGAAGAAACATGATATGTTATCTATGATGATCTCGGGACCAAAACAACCAGGAAATGACATAGGTGCTTATCTAAGTCCCTTGATTGATGACTTAAGAAAGTTATGGCTCTCCACATCTATCTTGTGTTTATGGTGCTCGTAAGTATTATACTCTGTTTTTTATTATTTTTCTATATATAAATTATAATTAACATTTATTTAAATTTAGATATCTACATCGCATGTGTCTCTCCATGAATTTCAGCAAACCATAAGGGTTTCTTGACCCACACAGGACACTACTCCTACTAAACTAACCGAAGTTTTCAAACATACATACAAAATAAGTTAGATGGCGATCCAAAAAATGTTACTTAAACAGGTAAGTACATGTTTCCATCACAGTTTTATAGTTTTTTCATATGTTATTTGTAATATTTGAATTTAAGTGATTCTAAATTTTTTAAAAATTATAGCAATCATTGACACTTGTTTGTCATTTGTCCCGAAAATGATTATATTTTGTTTTGTTTTGTTTATTAAAAAATTCTCCCAAGAAAAATATTAAGGCCATACTGGAGAGGTAAGAAGCCTAAATTGAGAGATATCATTAATACTTAAATCTTGTGTATATTGTCTTTATATTTATAACTTGCGTTGTTAAAAACTCTTTTATCAGAGCTCTAGAAGGATATCATTTGTTAAGAGGTATTAAGAATAAGAACCTTAATTGGAAGAATATCATGATGTGGTTCGTTTTACTATATTGTTAGCTCTTGAATACTAGTCTGTATGATTATTTCAATGCCCATATGTCTTGATTAGTTAAAGTTCCTATCCATAATTGAATAGGAATGAGTTGGTCTGGTTGATTTGAATTAGGTCAAATTAATTATTCTTAAACCTCTCTTGGGTAATTTGAATTAGGTCATGAAAAATATGTTTGACATTATTGATGGTTGTATTGTTGAAAGATTCAGTGAGAAGTATAGTTTAAAATATTTTCCTATTACTTATATTTAATGAAAAACATGTAAATTATTGTTTTAATGTGTAATTATTTAATTTATTACATGTTGAACTTATAGATATTCACAACACATCATCATATGAAAAATAGTAAATTGACCATATCCGACTACTTTGAGCTCAATTTTTTGTGTGTAAATGGTTGAAGAGCAAAGTCTACAAGAACATCAAATGCAAATGGTTGAAGAGAAAAAGAACGAAGAAAACAGAGAAATAATGAGGAAAAAAAGTGATTGAAGAAAATTTATAGGTAGATACATGTTTTGTTTAATGAACAATTTGTTGGTATAAGTTACATGAAGAAAAGGTTTTTTTTTTCTTTTTACATATGAATACAATTTTTGTTTGATGTATTGACTTGTTGGTACGAGATACATGAAGATAGTAAAATGTGTTTGATTTTGTTAACTATTTTCCTTTGTTTATAGAATGTTTAGGAATATCTAAAAATATTTGGTTTATTGAATTTACAAAAAAAAATATTAAAAACAAATTGAGATATTTTACACCTATTATATCTAAAATATGGTGTAAATTTGTCGAAATTCAATGTAATTAATAAAGAATTTACACTCGTTATATATGAAAAAGGGTGTAAATTCGTTAAAATCCATGGTAAATATCATTAATTTTACCCCCAATTTAACTAAAATAGTGTAAATTCCTTAAAATTTAGTGTAAATATCTGACCTTTTACACCTGTTATATAAAATATACGGTGTGAATTTGTTAAAATTTGATGTAAATTTATTGTAATTTAATGTAAATATCAAATATTTTACACCCATTATATCTAAAATAAGGTGTAAAGTCGTTTAAATTAAGTGTATATATTATAATTTACACTCATTTTATAAAAAATAAAGTATAATATATCCTCTTTTTACACCCATTTTAAAATGAGGGTAAATTCTACAAACATATCTCACCTTTTATTTTACACCCTATCATTACAATTGTAATATGTCTAAAAAGTGGGTATAAAAACCTCATTTTACACTAGTGCATATTACACTACCATACCCAAACAACAACAAAATGACGAAATAATATAAGCATAATACTAGTATAATCAACTAATACCACATCAAATCATTCCTCAATGAAAAATAAGACACATCAAATCCCAATATGCATCAATTTTTTATGTTTTTGCCTTTGACATTCTAATTTTAGTACCCGACTTTATATCCCTACAAAAGTTTGACGCATTCATATAGTCAGCATATTTGTGGCCAGTGGAACATGATCTGATGGTCCAAATTTTCATTTGTAACATGTAATTTTATGATGTTACGTTTTTAAAAGCTTGTTATAAATATGGTCCTATTGAAACCTCAAGATAATGTTGATGACTTCAAAAAAAAAAAAAAAAACAGATTTTTTATATGGAGATTATAATATTGATTTTGTCAAAGTTATCTTTACTTTGTCATAAAATAATTGAAATTCTTGTGACTTGTGAGTAGTAGTTGATAAGGAACAGAGCACAAGATAATGTGGTAAAATAAAATATGATATTTTGATGTTAATTAAGAACTCAAGAAAGCATCATGCCAACTCAAGTAAACCATGTAGTTTTTGTTTTCATGTAGGTTAATTAAATCTAAGAAAAATTAAATATAAAAAAAAGCACAAATGTTCTATAACAAACAAACATTATGTCAATTTTCTAGGTCTATTAACTAGTCACTAAGATTATACTATAGGTGATGATGACTTAAAAAAAGCATAAATATCATATTATTATGCGTTAAATCATAAGAAAAAAGTGGAAGATGCGGAAAAAAAAACCAAACAAAAAGGCACCAAAAATTGATCAAACCTCTCTATTAAAGAAACTCATACACCAATCCGGAAAAACAGGTACAAGATCACTTATAATTGACGTTAGAAGTTGGCAGAGATCACTAATTAATGAAGAATGTGGTTTTGAAAAATTGTACTTATAACTAAGTAAACAAATTTAATTGGATTATAGATTGGTACCTGAATCAATGTTATGTTATCTTAAAAAATATGACTAACTTAGATTGGTCGTGGTGGCTCTTTTAGATGAAAAAAACTTGGTTAGTAGAGACTATTCACCTTGGACGGGAAGGTTTTGCTTTTGAATCCGGTGCTTAATAATATACCTATTTATATGTCTTTTTTTTTTTAACTTCGAAAGATATTTATAAGACTCAAAGGGAATTTTTTGTGGGGAATGAAAGAAGGAAGGTGTGTTGGGTTACTTTGAAGAGAATGTGTCTTTCTTTAAAGGAGGGTGTTTTAGGAGTCAAGATTAATATTGAGATTTTTAATTGCTCTTTGATTAGTAAATGGGATTGGAGACTTTTGTTGGAAAAGGAAGCCTTGTGATCTAAGCTCATTTATTTTAGGTGTGATATTGGTTTGGAGGCTTAGCTTGGGATTGAATTTAATAGGACTGTGAAGAAATCTTCTCTTTGACGGAGGGATGTGTGGGGTTTGTGCTTGTGTGATTCATATATAGAGAGTTTGAAAGATTGAGATATATTTGGCTAAAAATTAGGGGTGGAAATAGGCTGGTGCTAAGTTTTATCAAGTCTGAGTCTGGTCTACTAAAAATTTCAAAGCCTAAGTCTGGAGGAATCTACCTGCCACCCCCCCACTCATACCTAGCACCGCCCAAATTTTCATAATGGCAAAAATGTCCCTCAAATTTTTACATACAATTTTCGAAACAAATTCTCGGTAGACATAATAAAATTTTCGGTATGTAATGAAATTCCTGGTAGTTCATTTGAAATTACCGATATACCAGTAATTTCAAATTCCTAGTATATTTCCAGAAAATCGGATATTTGAAAAATTACAGTTTGATACCGGGAATTTCTAATCATTTGAAATTCCCGGTAGGCATAATTTTAGGGGTTTTTTAGACTTTTATTTAAACGACTGAGATTTTGCCGACAGTTTTGTATGGTTGTGATTGCACCAACAGTTTGTATGGTCCAGAATTATGGTCCACAACCTCCTTTGTCGGCCTAACTTCGAAGTTGAAGGAATTGTTGCTTGATGGTGAGAATAGAAAGATGTTGAAGATCAAGTTTAGGGAGGATTAGAGGGATGATAGTATGAAATATAATCTAATTGAGCTGAAGAACGATGAAGACATTAGCAAAATGTGGAGATTATTTTGCCGCAAGCTAACAAGGGATCTGCTGGCATTAGATGTGCAGCTGACAAGATCAGTTGATGAAATAATGGCGATGCTGAAACGCCCTGAAGTATCTGATAGTGTTTAGGTTTTCAATATTGATTAATCATGTTGTAATATTGGTTTTTTATTTGTTTAAGTTTTTTAATCAAGATCATTGCAATGTAAGGGAATAAATGAAGACATAATAATAATATATTGTTCTGCCATAATATACATATAATACAACAATATACAAATCATCTAGAAATAAAAATAACTAAATAGGCCCCCAATGGGCTAAGTGTGCAATCCTAGCTAATCCAGCAGTAATACTACCATCAGGATCTACCAAGTGTGTGAGCTCATCAGCCAACAATATTATCATCATAAATCGTTATGCGTCATCATGGTGACATGTTGGAACAAGAGGAGGAGGAGGAGGAGCGTCATCAATAGGCTTCTGGTCACCAGAAGGTACATCCTCTGAAGGTGTTTCCTCAGCCGCCAGTGGAGTGATGCGTGGATGGGATACACTGAGATATCACTCCAAGTAGACATCCTCACACTACGAGGGATATTGCACATGTGCAGATCTAGCAACAATGTTGCGAGGAGAACTGATGAAGTGCGTCTGAAACCATCTATGAATACCCTTAGAGGGTGTATCCAAAACTACTGGTGGTATGGTCTAAATGTACCCAAACTGACGCAAACATCTCTCTAGCAGGTGTCTGGCAATCAAAGTCTCCCACTGTATATAGTCGGAGTATAATGATGATTCCTCAAGCACACATATAGCTCTATGCTCATTTTAGGGTGTCCTGATGACATCCTTTACGGTCAGCTCATCCAATCTCTTATTGTACTCAACTATGCCTCCTGGGTGTTTCTGCCTCGCCTTCCACCTCTTCGCCCGTGTCTCCCATGGTGTATAGAGTTGGATCCTCCTATCGCATATCTGCGGGAAATGCTCATAGATCCAACATTGAGATCATAATAAATAGTAAATTAGAATTAATAGTATTAAAAAAATAGAACAAAAAGTAAGTAAGAAAATGAATTAAGATATACCTGTAACAAACTAAGATACTCAGCTAGCTGCTTCGTATCAAATCGGGTCGCCTCCTCGAGTGCATGATACAACTGAGTCAGAGTTGCGCAACCCCAAGCTCAATTGTGCAACTCAAGATCGCTGAAGAGGCACAGATAGCGAGCATCCACATACATACTAGACTTGTCCACAAAGAGAGTACATGTTATTATGCAGCATGTACGCCCTAGCGGCATCCTGATACCTACTAGTAACAACGAGCTCGTCATACCTATCCCACAAACACCACATACAAAGGTGAGCACCTCATTGTCAGCAAACTCCTGTGCCACCACTGCCTCAGGAAAACAAAGATCACGAACTACCAACTCATGTGCCTGAGACACACTCAATAAAGGAGCCGTCCAGAATCTTCCACCGATAGGGAGATGGAACAAGGAAGCGACATCATCTAAAGTCACAGTCATCTCTCCAAATGGGAAATGAAATGACGACGTCTCCTTGTACCACCTCTGGACGAAGGCATTGAGTAGCTCCGCATCCAACATGGTCAAGGAGCAGTCACCAAAATGAAGCAAGTCAAAGTCCATCACAATCGTCCTCACAACATCAAGGAAGGGAATACGAGGGAAACCTTTCATCTTCACACCGTGAGACTGGACCTTCAGTATAGGTCGCACCTGTGACACCAACCAATAAAAAATTTGTTAATATATAAACAATTTATGCATTAGTAAACAGATGTTAAAATTAAACGTAAAAACTGTATACCTCCCCCTACCGTAGACGCAAAGTTACGTGCTCACTGTACTCTGTAAGCACGTACCTATCTATCAATCCACCAAGGAATCTTGGCTTCGTGTGTACAGATGCATTGGGTGAAGGAACATCCGCATCCGTTTGAATGGTCTTCTCAACGTCTCCTCTATCGGTGGCCCCTCAAGTGCCATCACCATCAGCATCACCCTTTTACACGCCCTTAGTTGAGACTCTAACATCAGTCTCATCTACCATATCCCTAACAACAACCTCATCTATAACATCTCTCTCAATAGCATCCACCGGTTGAGACTGAATAACAAGGACATCCTCAGGTGTGGCTTGTAACACCCTTCTACCCCACAAACAATTTAAGTAAAATATTATCAGAGTAATTCATAGAAGGTGTCACATTTCTTCATAAAACATCGATCCAAAATATTATATTAATAATATTCTTTTCTCAAATAATCAAAACTATGGCAGCGGAATTATATATTCAAAAATATTTTCCTCTTATCTCATTAAAACATAAAGACCTATTGGTCAAAGTCAACAATTATCATCATTCTCAATTCAACATTTAACAACTCATAAAACCCATCATAACAAAATTAAAATTCAATCATATAAGCGTTCTATTTCCCCCGATGTTACATCTACCAGAGCAAGACACCAGACACTCTAGACTTAAGCTACACAACCTCCAGCTAAGACTTCACGTACCGCGAACTCATCTTAGATATCTGCAAGTTACCCACAAAAGAGGCAACATTTCCAAGCAGACAGGGTGAGTAATCATAATTTATTATAAATATATTAGAATATGGAATATAAATAAATTAGCATAAGCATGTCATAACATCTTCAACCATATAATTCAGCAACAACAACACAATCATGAACATATTATAAAAATTCAGCAACAACAACTCCATCGTGAATTCATCCAGACATATGCAATTCCAACTATAATGATAAGCAATTATGCATGTGGTACCAATTTCATCGTGAGATGGATACATGACCATCAACCCTCCACAAGGGAGCACACCGTAATCATTGATACACTTCAATCCACACAATAGGATTGAAGCTACTAAATAGGCCGAAGCCCCATCGTGAATATCATGAAATGCAATGATGTATTACACCGTAAAATTCATCGAGAAATCAATTGTGCATCATTCATTTCATATCAACACCTCAACATCAATTAATCATATATTTCCATCGTAATAACACGTCAAAACCTCATTTCATTAGCTACCTCAACTCATCAAGACATAACCAATCATTTCATGTTCAACAAATAATCATCATAAAATCATGTCTTTCATCCCGACAACATATCAACAATACTTCTTTATCAATCATACAACAAAACAATGTATTCGATTCAATGAGACAACCAAACAACTCCCCTCATCAACAACAAAAAAACATTAATTCACAATAACATCATGTTTATAATCATAAAACCAATTTTTAACAACAAAGCAAACAACTTCCTTCATCAACAACAACAAATCGTCAACTTACAATAGAATCCTATTTATAACCATAAAACCAACTCAACTTTTTCTAAATATTCATCATTTAAAAATGTACCATTTCACTCATTTTATTTCATTAAATTAAATTTCATCTCGTTAGCTTTCCGACGCTTCAAACGGGATCTAAATCGGAGTTACGGATCAAAAGTTATAAATTTTTCAAAATAAAAGTGTCACTGATACAGTGTTAACCGGTTAACCAAAGCGTTAACCGGTTAACGCCTCATTATTTTTGCCCAAAACGCATATTTTTCACTGGTTAACCAGTTAACCAAAGCGTTAACCAGTTAGCACCTGTACATAAGCAGTTTTCTGCTGTTTTTACGAATTCTACACCAAAATACCTCAATTTTTCATACGAATTCATTCCAATGCAACCCAAAACTTCTTACCAATCAAAATTAATCATATACAACAACAATATATCAATTCAAACATCAAACACATCATTCTAAATCATCTTATCAATCCTAATTCACCAATTCATACCCTTATAACTCAATATATGTCATCAAACCTAACAATAACCAAAATCATATCAAACCTAATCTATTCATAAACCAATTCCTATAAAATTATAATAGATTATGAAAACTCCCCATACCTTAGAGAAATTCTCCGATTGACTCTCTTCTCTGGGTTCTCCACAGCCTCCTGACTCTGAGCTTCCTCTTTCTCCCTCTTCTTCAGAGCACTTCATCAAACACGATAAAATGAGCCTTTTGATCGTATAATCCCTTTTGATCAAAACTATCCCTGTTATGTCTTTTCCCACTTTACCCTCATAATTTTCACAAAAAGACCACCTTACCCTTTTCTTTATTATAATTTCAATAATAATAATAAAATAGTATAATAAAACACTATTTATCCTTATTATATAAATTACTCTTATACTCCAAAATAACCAACATAACATTCATACTTCCACTTCTATTATTTTAAATAATAACCAATAATCCGAATAATACTACATGATTATTCTTATTATTAATATTATTAAAATAATTTCACCACCATGCATCGGGTCACATAACCACCAATTGTCAATTCATTCATATATCCTCAAATAAGCAACAAATACTCATAATCAAATTTGGGGTGTTACATGGCTTGCTATGAAGAAAAACCTCCATGTCGCCTAACGATGCGAGGTACCTGGAAATGCCCCCGTTGTTCGGCCATCCTCTTTCGGTGTGAACCGGTTGGGACCGCCTGTCCATCCCGTACATGGGTAGACTCAATATATGGAGCGGTTGTACCCCTCCCCCTATCAGCAGCTGTCAAATCACGCGTCCTCACACCGATGCTACCATTAGTACCTCTAATCTTCACTGCAAAAAAAAAACAAATTAAAAAAAAGTTAACAAAAAAAAACTACTAGGAATTTGAAATTCCTTGAAGAAAAAAATAACACACCGGTAATTTCAAATTACCGGTAGAAAAAGCATAAAAAATGAAGGCAAAATAGCATTTTTAGTCCTTTAAGTTATTTAATGCTATCACTTAAGTCTTTTAAGATTTTTTTTAACGGTTTGGTCCTTAACGTTTTAAAAAGGTTGCACTGTTACTCTTTTTTGGAATTTCCATTAAAAAAATACATGTGGCAAAAACGAAGCTTAGGTGACAATTATGTGACATTTTATTTTATTTTTTATTTATTTATTAATTCCACGTGGATTTTAATTTTAATTTTTAATTTTTTAATTTTTTAATTTTTTTAATTTTAAATTTTTTTAATTTTAAATTTTTTTTAATTTTTTATTTGTACACTAGTTAAGACTGGAAGAACTTGATTGTTACATTTTAAAAACATATGGGACGTGAGTGTTACACAATCTTTTTTAATGCAAGTTACAAAATATGATGACAATAAATAACTTTAGTGGTTGTACCAAACATTAGACTTCTGCAACAAAACTAATTTGCGGTTGTTAAAATATATGTAGACTTTTTATTCAAATAATCAGAAAAGGTGTGGTTGTTATAATTGTTCTTGTAAACTCTTGATTATTATAAGATGAATTTATGAACAAATAACCACGTGGTCCTATGAATCAAGTTCCACATCCAAATAAGGGATAATTTTTGTATTATGTACATCATATTCAATGCTCATAAGCAAAGGGACAAAACCATCTTCCTAGTCATTTTCTATTTTTTTTTCAGTTGATGAAGAAATTACTCTCTTCTTTCAGTTTGTTATTAGATTAAAATATCAACAACACATGTAATGCTGGCACATTGTAGATATATAATCTAATTATTTCATAATAGGATGTGTGTTGGTTGCAATACTGAGATTGGTTATGGACGATATCTAAATTGCTTGGGTGCATTCTGGCATCCTGAATGCTTCCATTGTCGTGCTTGCAACCTAGCAATCTTTGATTATGAGGTGCTGGAAGTCACATTTCTCATTTTTAATAGTTTCATTTTCTTAATGAGTGTTTATTATGTACTTAGGGTTTTATTGGTTTTAAATGTACATATCTTTGCTTTGGTAGTTTTCCACATCTGGAAATTACCATTACCATAAAGCATGCTATAAGGAAAGCTATCATCTAAAATGTGATATCTGCAAGCACTTCGTAAGTATTTCACATTAAACAACTTTTTTACGATTTTTCTTATTATAGCTACCATCCAAAGTGTTCTTTGTAATGTTTTGTCTCTTAATTCTCACCCAGTGTTATTAATAGCGGCGCTATAGTGTTATATTGTAGCAAAATTTGAACAAATCGTCTTTGTTCCACCGTATGTTTTTTAGTATAAAATATTGTCAAATAGTGACATTATTGCAATGTTGCGCAACAGGATTTAATTAAACCTCATTTGTTTTCACTTTGACTTCAGTTTTATATCTCATGGCCTGTTGTTGTTAATTTTTGGTAATATATATCTTTTTGGCACATTCCAACAAACCTTGTTGGTCTTATTGAATATAAGGCACACCCATTCTGGAAGCAACATTATTGCCCTTCACATGAACATAATAATACTCCTCGTTGTTGTAGCTGTGAGTGAATGAAGGTCAGTCCAATTTTGTATTTTTGTATGATCAAATATTAATCACATGCTTGCTTAAGGAAAGGTGGATAAAATTGTATGATGCAAAGTAAAAAGGATGTAGTGACAAAATTTTGTTCTTACATGCAGCCACAAGGGACATGATATATTGCCCTTAAGGATGGAAGGAAGCTCTATATGAGTGTCATCACATTTTGTAACTTGCATTAAAAAATAGTGTAACACTCACGTCCCATATGTTTTTAAAATGTAACAATAGAGTCCTTCCTTAACTGGTGTACAAATAAAAAAAATTAATTGTTTTTTAAAAATAAAATAACATTGAAATCCACGTGGAACTAATAAATAAATAAAAAATATAATTAAATACCACATAACTGCCACTTAAGCTTCGTTTTTGCCACATATGCATTTTTTAATGGAAATTCCAGAAAAGGGTAACGGTGCAAACTTTTTAAACGTTAAGGACTCAACCGTTACAAACAAAAAACTTAAAGGACTTAAGTGGTAGAATTAAATAACTTAAAGGGCCTCTGGTGCTATTTTGCCAAAAATGAACTACCGGAAATTTCAAATCTCCGGAAATAATTACCGGTAATTTTGGAATTTCCGGTAAATATTACCGGATTTTTTGAAATTTCCAGTAATTCTCTCTGGTAATTTAGAAAAAAACCGGTAAAACTTACTTGTAAAAAAGCAAATCTCCGGTAGTGTATCGAAATTCTCGGTATCATCAAATTTTTTGAAAAATCCGTGAATGTACTGGGCATGTGTGGAATGTGAAAACATTTTTTTCCATAGTCAATTTGGTCTTTTCATTGGATGTGAGGGTATCAGGTATGAGTGGGAGGGGGGGAGGTGGCAAGTAGATTCCTCCTAAGTCTGGCGGATGGCCTATCATAAGCTTATTTTTAGGCCTGAGTTCGGCCTTTTCGAAGGCTTATTTTGCCTATTAACCTACATAAAAACCTATTTTATTTGAACATTTGTAAATAAGAAATTACATTAATATTTAAATAGACTAAGAAATTAAAAGATCAATGAGCCCTATAACTTAAATAGGCTTATTTTCATATATAACTTATAAATGAGACCCGTAAACTTGATCAATGAGACCTATAAATTAAAAGATCAATGAGATTAAAAAATTACATTAGATTAATGTTTAATAATAATTTAAATAGGCTGACCTGATAGGGTTAAAAAGTTTTTTATGGCCTCTGACCTAGCCTTTTTAATTAAATAGGTTCATAAAAAAGTCTAGGCCTTTTCTATTTATAAAAAGAAAATCTGATATGACATGAGCATGTGCAGGTTAGGTCGTAGATCCCTGTTAGTTGGTCTGACTTATTCTTACCCCTAGTAGAAACTAAGTTTTGTTTTTGTGAACTTTGGTGACTATTTTGTTGTAACTCATTTGTAATTTAGAAGTATAGTGACTCATATAGTTGTTCTCTCTCCAATAATAGATCGTTGAGTTAAATATGTTTTTGATTCCTATAAATATCTCAATTTTTATTTTTAGTGCATGTTAAAAATAATAATATATTTTAGTCCTTACAAAATTTTTATGCATACAATTTTAGTCCAAGTTGTTTTCTAAAATTTTGAAAACGATTTAATTATCCTTAAACTTTTAAATTTTTGAATAATTTTTTTCATCCATGTTTAGAATACTATAAAATATTTCTTAACCAAATTTTAGAATTTTTTAAAATGAGAAGAATTGAATATTAACTTTTTAAATTTCAAAATATAATGATAAAAGTAATGAAAACATTGACTTAAAAATCAAATTTTGAGTTTTTTTTTTCGAGAAACTTTTTATAACGTTCTAAAGATGTCTACAAAATAATCATTTAAAATACACATTAGTTTAATAGGAGAGACTAAAATTACGTGCATAATAATTTTGTAGGGATTAAAATATAGTAATTTTTTAATAAAGACTAAAAATAAAAATTGAAATATTTTTAGGGACTAAAAACATATTTAACGCTAGATCGTTTGATCGAATTGGGTAAATAAATTATTGTATTTATTATCTTCACTTTATTTTATTTTGCAAAGTTAATTTTTTATCTTATAATACAAAGAGTTATTTTTGTCAAAGACTATTTATTTTGATTGTCATTGTTTTTTATCCCTTAAAAAAAAGAAATTATTCACTTATTTTCAGTGTTTTAAAAACCGGACGGTCGGACCGGTCGAACCGGGAACCGGCCAGGTAACTGATCTGGTTCGAATGCTGGATCGCTTATGTCATTGAACCGGTGTGAACCGGTAAAAACCGGTGTAAACCGGGAAAACCGGAAAAACCGGCGGTTTTCACAAACCGGCGGTTTAATTGCAATTTTTTTTAAAAATTAATTTTTTTATTATTTTAATTAAAAAATAAAATAAAAAATGATATAAATGAAATTAAAATTAAAAATTAAAAATTAAAAATAAAATAAATGAAATAAAAAATAAATAAATAAAAATAAAACATAGTAATGATACATTGACGAGAAAATTGTTACAAATACGGTTGAATTTACTGCAAATTATTTTAATATTAAAGAAGGAGATCCCAACATTGAAACAATTTTTCCTTTTTTAAACTAAATTTGATTCGTATTTGAGTTATTTTGTTATAAACTATTTAATTAAATTATATTGCAATTAGACTTTGTTTGCAATTAAACTTTGTAATATACTATTTTGTTATGTGTGATACCTTTATTTAAAATTTGAATTTAAATTATGAACTTATGAATTTATGATATATTTTAAAAAAATTTAAGTATTATTTATATTTTGAAGAGACTGAATCATCCGGTTCAACCAATTTTATACCTATATAATTTATAAAGACTGGTTTATTATTCGAGTTATCCGGTTTAATCCGGTTTATTCATGCGGTTCGACCAATGACCCAGTGGTTCAACCAATAAATCAGTGACTCAGTATCCTCACCGGTTCGATGATCGGTCCGGTTTTTAAAACAATGCTTATTTTATCAATTTCAGTTCACAACATGTATTAAGATATTTATGAAGAAGAGGAAAAAGATTAGGCATTGATGGTTCATCGTCAAATGCTACAAACTTCTAATATTTAACCTGTGATATCTGTTTTACCAATTGAATAATTAAAACATTAAAAAATAATTATAAAGTATATGATAGACACTTAACAGTATTACAGTATTGCTCCTATGCCGAATTTGTTTTAAGCTTCGATACATGTTGGCCTAGCTTTGAAATTGTTCTTGTCCGTCCGCAAGGTCAAAAGACAAACAAAACCCTATAGTAAAGCAGTGAAGCATTAAATACAGAGCAGGTAAACCCTCTCTTTACATTGAGCTGACAATCCTTTTCGCGAACGCCACACTAACCACTCAGATCAATCTAACGGTTGATTGAATCCCAAGGTGTTTCATACGAATTATGTTGCTATTTAATAGTTTAGAGATTATATTGACGGAAAAATGAAAATTTACAGATGAAATTGACTCCTTTTATATACAAATCTTACATCAGAAAAACGGGAAAAGGACAAGGATGTTACTACAGATACAAATTAGATTATTTCAACTAGTTATTGAAGTTGTCCTAGTCTGATCATGTGAAGTTGGTTCCCCAAAGGTGTTTTTCCTATTGCAAGCATCTTGGATACTTGTTCCATGGTTGGTCTAGAATGTGGTTTTTGACTCAGGCAAGCCAATGCCAACCTTGCAATCAAGATCACCTCTTCATCAATTGGTTTCATAACTTCTTGAGGCCTTTGATCTAAAACATCTATCAACAACATATTATTAGCCATTGGTCTTGTAGATGGTGACAAAAATAATGAAATGAGATCTCCTGGATGTTTTCCCATTATGATTTCCATTGCAAGTACTCCAAAGCTGTATACATCACATTTCTCGTTCACTTCGGTTGTTTGTGCCAATTCTGCAAACAAACAAATTAACTTATGAGTTTCAATATTAAATGAAAAATGTTATGATTATATAAAATCAAAACAAGAGGAAAAATGGTTCTAACCTGGAGCTGCATACCCAAAAGTGCCTGCAAAATGGGTATAACTAGGTAAACCGGGCTTTAGAAACTTAGCTGTCCCGAAGTCAGAGACATGAGCTTCATAGTCAAGATTAAGGAGAACATTTTTGCTTGATATATCGCGATGAATAATCGGAGGCAAGCAATCATGATGCAGGTAGGACAAAGCATTGGCGACACCTTTAACAACATTCACCCTCTTTTCCCAAGCAAACGCAGTGGCTTGTGTGTCATTGTTAAGTATTTGATCTAAGCTTCCGCCTTCCATAAACTTGTAAACCAAGAATGAGAACTTAGAATGTGAGCAAAATCCGTGAAGCTTTATGATGTTCCTGTGTTTGATTCCTGTCAAGGTTTCAATCTCACTCGTAAAAGACTTTGAAGTGAAATACGATTTTGTTTCATCTGTTACTGAATGAAGCTTCTTCACAGCAACAACCAAATCTGAAGACAACTCTGCCTTGTAAACATTTCCTTGACTTCCAACTCCGATGAGATGTTTGTCATCGAAATTATCAGTAGCTTCAATGATATTTTCAAACATCATTTTCCCGTCATGACTCCATATTGAAAATAGTACTCCCCTTTGTGCTTCTTCTTCAGTTTGGCTTTCTTCCTTTGCTGGTTTCCTTCGACACAAAATATACATTGAAAATCCAACACCGCACACCACTAATATTACAGCTCCTAGAGCAATCAATACCGATCGAAGGACATTTTTTCTCTTTCGACTACGGCTTGTTGGACAAGGATCCAATCCTGTGATATTTCCACACAAGCCTTTGTTATTTTTGAATGATTCAAATGAAGCAGTAAGAAAAGCCGGAATTTTCGGAAGTGGACCTTCTAACTGGTTGTCTGATATGTTAACAAAATCCAAACTCCTTTCAAAATTTTGAGGAATGGTTCCTGAAAGCATATTATGTGAGAGATTCAACATTGACAACTGCACCAAACCTCCAAGAGATGTTGGTATTTTCCCATTCAATAAATTGCCACTGAGATCAAGCGACCCAAGAGAAGAGCCAAACTGAAATGGAATACTTCCTTCAAGTTTGTTTCTGCTCAAATTCAACTTTCGTAACCTAGACAGCCTCGCAACTTCTTCCGGTATCATGCCACTCAACTCGTTTCCTCCGAGATCCAACTCTTCGAGTCTTTGCAGCAATCCAATATCTGTTGGAATGTTACCAGTGAAATGATTGTTACTAATCTCGAGTTCAACTAATGTAGTCATCTCTCCTAATTCCTTTGGAAGTTTCCCCGTCAATTGGTTTGAAGAAAGATGAAGCCTACCCAGCTTGGCTAAACCAATAAGTTCTAATGGTATAACACCAGAAATATTATTGTTAGATGCCTTGAAAGTATGGAGATCAAGACTCTTTTCCCAGTTAGTTGAAAGGTGTCCATGAAATTTATTGTTACTCATATCAACATACTGCAATTTTGGATATACACCAAAATCTTGCGATATATCTCCTTCTATTTGGTTCACCTGGAGCGTGATTCTTTCGATACTAGAACAGTTTTTCAAACTTGTTGGCACCGGACCAGTGAAACGGTTGTAATCAGCATTTAAGAGCGTTAATCTTCCACCAGAGCATATTTGAGACGGCAAATGGCCAACAAAATCATTCCCAGACACAATAAAGGAATACCAATCGGTAATGTTATAAAGTCCACTTGGAATTCTACCATAAAGTTTATTGGTAGCTACTTCAAAAGTAGTGAGCCACTTCAAATTTCCAATCGAATCTGGAATTGTTCCAGAGAGATTGTTTTCTTGGAGACTAAGAATTTCCAAATTGATCAAATTTCCTATCGACTCGGGAATCGAACCAGAAAGACGATTAGTCGACAAATACAAAGTAACAAGATTTTTCAACTTTCCTATTGTGGAAGGAATGGATCCAGAAAGACGATTGAGATCAAGTGCAAGTTCATTCAAATTAACCAAGTTTTGTACAGAATCAGAGATTGAACCAGAAAGATTCATTTTATCAAAGTAGAGCACATTCAAACCAGACAAGTTCCACAAGGAGTGTGGAATTGGACCAGACAACTTGGTGTTATTAGAAAGTACAAGTATATTCAATTTACTCAGGTTACCTATGGTTTCAGGGATGACACCAGCTATAGAATTGAATGACAAATCAATATAAGTAAGGTTTGTCAAAAGCCCTATTTCTTGTGGAATTGAACCAATTAGGTTACTTTTTGGAATTGATAGAAACCCTAATCTGTTCAATTTTCCAATCTCAGTAGGAATAGATCCACTAGAAAAATCATTGTGTCCTAAATCTAGATACAATAAATTGGTTAAATTTCCTATAGAACTAGAAATTGCTCCAGTTAGTTTACAAAATGAAAAATCAAGCTTTTGTAAACTTTTCAAAGTGAAAATTTCTTGAGGAATGGGACCCTCAATAGGGTTTTGAGAAAAATTCAATGAGTTTATTTTTGACATATTACCAATTTGTGGAGGAATGGTTCCATAAAAGTGGTTAGTATATATGTTTAGGGTAATGAGATTTGGGAGTGAAGAAAAAGTGAGAGAGTGAAGTGTACCTTGAAGTCCAAAATTTTCAAGGTTTATGGTTGAAATTGAATTGGATTTATCACATTGAATTCCTTGCCATTTGCATGGATTTGTGTTATTTTTCCAAGTTGATAAGAGAGTTTGGCTATACTTATCAAAGGTATGTTTCCATTTTAACAAAGCCTGTGCTTCAGTTTCAGTGGCTTCAGCTATAGATTGTGGCAATTGAAGAGTTGAAAGGACAAAGAGAATTATGAACAGGGTCATTATGAAGGTGGGTGGTACTGGTACCATTATAATCAATGTTATGATTTCTTTTCTTCTTCATGGATGTGTATATAAGTTTGAGTTTAGAGTAGTTTATAGAAACGTGGGTATGTTAGTGAGAATATTTTATTTTAGGTGATAGTGGGTATAGGATGTGTGAACTGTGAATATGTGATTATTTATATTTGAAAAAAAAAAATTATTATGTTAAATTTGGTGGTCAATTTAAGTCTGCCAAAGGTATGTATGTATATATGTCGGAATATGTGACATTAATACAAACTTTATTGTCACATTTTTTTCATTTTGATCTTTATTTTATGTACAAATTGTATGTATGTAGAAATAAGGTGTAGACTTTTTTTATGGCTTACATTGACTTTGATTCTTTATTTTATTTGAAATAAGATTTAGTTTTTTTATTTTTATTTGAAATAAGATTTAGTTTTTTATTAAATTTAAGATTTTTTATTCTTAAGTTTCTCATAAAAGTTAATGAAAAATGTAATGACTATAACCCTTATATATAGAATTCAATCTATCAAATATATCATATGTTATATAAATATTTTTAAAGATGTTAATCATATTTTGTTCGATTTATCTTTAGACATCTCTAAAGGATTTTTTTTTTAAGATAACATAATTTATTAAATTAATTTCCAAAATAACAATATTTTAAAAAAAATTACCAAACTAACATAGTTTGGATGCATGTTCGCCAATCCATTTGGAGAACATGTTCATTTTCTAACTAATTCGCCAAATGGATTGACATGATTCAAATTTTTTTAACCAATTCGCCAAATGGATTGGCGAATGAGTGTAATTTGGTACATGCATTCGCCAAATGGTTTGTTGTGCATGTGTTAGGGTTATTTTTGTGTTTGTAATATATATATATATATATATATATATATATATATATATATATATATATATATATATATATATATATATACTTATATATATATATATATATATATATATATATATATATATATATATATATGTATAAGTATATATATATATATATATATATATATATATATATATATATATATATATATATATATATATATATATACTTATATAAATATATATATATATACTCATATATATATATATATATATATATATATATATATACTTATATATATATATATTTATATAAGTATATATATATATATATATATATATATATATATACTTATACATATATATATATATATATATATATATATATATATATATATATAAGTATATATATATATACTTATATATATATATATATATATATATATATATATATATATATATATAAGTATATATATATATACTTATACATATATATATATACTTATACATATATATATATATATATATATATATATATATATATATATGTATATATATATATATATATATATATATATATATATATATATATATATATATATGTATAAGTATATATATATATATATATATAAGTATATATATCTATATATATATATATATATATATATATATATATATATATATATATATATATGAATGAGTATACATAGATATATACTTATATAAATATATATATATATACTCATATATATATATATATATATATATATATATATATATATATATATATGAGTATATATATATATATATATATATATATATATATATATATATATATATATATATATATATATATATACTCATATATATATAATATATATATATATATATATATATATATATATATATATATATATATATATATATAAGTATATAAAAGAAAATTATTCATATAAAAGAAAATTAGAGAATCTGACAAAGAGAAATATAATTTAAAATAAAATTATTATTAATAATCCAACAACGACAGTACAAAAACTAATTTCCCGCCCGATCTAAATGTCCCCCAGTACCACATCCACGTGGATGACCCCGTCTTCGAACTCTACCACCAGGTGGTCGAGGTTCCGCTTGTATTTGTGTGTTTGGTGGAGGCGGTTGTTGTTGAGTCCATGATTCTGCTTGTCCCCAATTACGTGGAAGGTTGCTGCCAAAGGCGCTGTCGTAACTCAGTTGTGTGCCCATGTTTTCAAAGCTAGGTCGGATAGGTTGGGCTGGGTTGGATTGGGTTGGGTGAGGACGATAAGCTTGACCAAATGTGGAT